>PVJA010012853.1:31954-51047 GCA_004027025.1 Myocastor coypus
TTTTTTTTTTTTTTTTTTTTTTTTTTTTTTTTTTTTTTTTTTTTTTTTTTTTTTTTTTTTTTTTTTTTTTTTTTTTTTTTTTTTTTTTTTTTTTTTTTTTTTTTTTTTTTTTTTTTTTTTTTTTTTTTTTTTTTTTTTTTTTTTTTTTTTTTTTTTTTTTTTTTTTTTTTTTTTTTTTTTTTTTTTTTTTTTTTGTATTGGTACCAGGAATTGAGCTCTGGACCTTTGCACTGAGCTATCTGCTCAAATCTTTAAAAGTGCGTTGAGACAGGATCTCACTAAGTGTCCCAGATTGGCCTCAAACTTGAGAGCCTCCTGCATCAGTCTCTCAAGCTACTGGGACTGCAGAGATGCACCAGTGTGATCTACTAGTGCCTCTGGGTCTAAGTCTAGCTGATTCCTTCCTGTGTCTGCTGGTGCTGCTGTCTTTGCTATAGACATTGGATGAAATGAACGAACAAAATTTAGGAGGATTTATAGTTCTAGCCTTGAAGGTCCTCATGCAAAAAGGAAAAAGAAACTTTTTTCTGAACAAGCTAAAAATTATACTGTAAAGTTTTACAGATTATCCTCCATGTATATACCATTTCTGGTCCCTTCACTGCCAGAATTACGCCAGCTTCTCAGCCAGCAGACCATGTTACTATGCATGACATTAAATGCTTCACTATCGAACAGATTCCATGACATAATTTATCTGTCATGTAGTAGACACTTGATCTGTTTAACATAAAAAGGTAAAATTTAATGGTGGTTATATCTGAAATTATGTAAAACTGAACCACTACCCAAACTAGAACCGTGGCATTCTATTCGTATCAATGTTCTCATCTAATGAATAAAATTTGAAAATCTTAGATCAGAAAATTTCATTGCATGTAGCAAAAAATGACAGCTGTTATGAAGAGTCTATGATTGTCAGACTTGTGTGCTGTGTATTGCATAATTTTCCATATCAATTTGTCCTAAATTATTTGTGTTCACAATAATCATTGAGAAACATTAATTATATTTCTGAGCCCTGCTAGATCTGAGAAAAAATGCAAAACTAAAATTACACTCCTGCATCACATTGAACTAGAGGTGACTGAATTAAGTACATTTTACTGACTGTAAATCTTTTGAAATTGATAATTGTTCATTTTCCTATAAGCACACAATCTCTCAATAAATAGATAAAATATTCCATACCCAGGCCAGGCTTGGTGGTGCACTCCTGGGATCCCAGCACTCAGGAGGTTGAGGCAGGAGGATTCCTGTGAGTTTGATGCCAACCTGGGCTACAAAGTGAATTCAAGGTCAGCCTGAACTGCGGTGTGAAATCCTGTCTCAAACACACACGCGCGCGCACACACGCGTGTGCACACACACAAGTCTGTACCAAATAATTTTGAATCAATGAGAGATTTACAATGTGATTACAAGAACAGAGAAGCTGACAGGTCTACAAATGTTAATCTGTAGTAGAAGATTTTCTACTTTAACTCAAGAACAAGACTTCATCACTGGTGCTGGCAAGATAGCTCAGTAGTCTAAAGCACCTGCTTAGGCAAGCTTGCAAGGACTGTGGTTTGATTCCCAGCACCACACGCCATACCAACCCCTGCCCCCCGCCCTGAGTGGGCTGAGCCAGTCACAAAAAAAAAAAAAGGCCTCATTACTGAAAAGGTGTGTTAAAGAAAACAGGGCTCAAGAACAAACAAATGTTCCGTGTGTTTCCTCCAAGTCCTTAATATGGATTTGGACTTGTATGCCTAAACTTTTTTCTTTGAGACTTTTTAGGCACTTCAGTATAAATATCAATACAAGTATAGAATGATACACTTTCAGGTCATTTTTCTTACTTGTTAAACACTTACATGCACCAGCATAGAAAAATTCCGATGGAGCCATGATATTCCTGTTTACGCAAGATCCCCAAGAAGGTGGCTATGCTCCATGACATCTGATTCCGATTGAGTCCATTATCCAAACAAAATTGTCTTATTCCAATCAGTACCAAAGATATATACCTGCTCAGTGGTGGTTTGGATTTCCCTGTGAGCTTGTGTCTGTTCATATGGTGTATGGATGAATTTCATCTTTCTGGGAAATGGAACACATGTTAATTGAACGCAATTAATTAAGCTTTTTATTTTGAGGTGATTATAGATTTATATGTGATTTAAGCAATAATACAGAGATGTCCTGTGTACCACTTATCCAATTTCCCTCAATAGTAACATCTTGCAAACACTCATACAATATTGCTACAGAAATACTGACATTGGTAAAAATGCCCAATTTTACTCATATTTTCACAAGTCTTATAGGTATTCATATGGGAGTTTAGTTTTCTATGCTGTTTTGTCACATATAAACTTGTGTATGTTCCTCCACAGTCAACATGTGGATTCATATCATTATAAGGACCGTTTGTCTTGCTACATGGAAATATATCTCCTTCCCAGACCTAGGACATGGTTTTTACATCAGGAAGACTGTTTAATTAGATAACTGAAATTTATCTGGAATTAATTACAATAAAGCGTGTGTTCCCATATGTGTTAAATTATCCATTTTATTGGTGTTTAATTTCCCATCACTTTAGAATATCCTGTACCGTAAAGACCAAGAGGTGGATTTTGATAGAGAAGAAAAGACAGCTACACACTTGAAATCCTAGCAAAGAACCCTTGAAAAGCAGATGACCTAAGATAGTGGCGGGCCACAGCATGGAAACTCTTGGTCAGCCAGTTCAAAACTTCCCTTATGCTAAGCAGTGCAGAGCACGGAGGCAGGCATGGCTTCCACGTGTCTTTCAGTGTCTCATGGAGAAGAGCAAGCACTCTCTCCCGCACCTTAGATGTCCAGTGCTTCTCAATGCTGCAGAGGCGCTAGGGCAGAGGCTGCAGAGTGGAAGACAAAAGACACGGCAGGCGGAGGGAAGCAACACTGTGACCTGGCGTTTACCCTTGAACGCTTCTTCTTGAGTAAGACAGGATTGAATATTAAATGTGCAGCACCTTCAATATTAATATAATGAAATGTCTGTCAGCTCCAATATTAGGAAAGCAGAAGGACATTGGTAAGAGACTAATGCCAATTATCTTCTCAAATACTGAAAATAAGACAACTGGTTACAGTGTTAAAAGATAAAAGCCTTAGCCCAAACTCAGTTCCTAGACAGGATCACTTGACAAGTCTGGAAAATTTCTTAATTCATAAAATTCTGAAAGGCCACTATAAATGACTTATACCTTCAGAGCAACTTTTGCTTGTTAGGCAAATGCCCTAGGCCTGTAATCATCATTAGACCCTGTCAGGAATCATTAATTCTTATCACGAATTGGTTTAATCTTGTTATTCTGCCCAACCCACTGAAAAGTAAAGAGCTAGGAGCACAAGTGCTGAAGAGAGTGGAAAAGAGGGTGTTCACTCCAGAGACTTCGAGGGGCTGGCATGGATGCCTCAAAAGGCTGCGTGGCCGCAAAGCACCATGTGTACTGGTCTCTTACAACCCTAAAACAGAAGCTGCTGGAAAGAAGCATGAGAAAATTTGGAAAGAACCATGATACTGTAATCTAGGACTAGCTATGCCCAGAGAACAATGACATACACATCAGCGTAAGAAAATCACAGAAGATAGCCAGGCATGGTGATGTGCATTTGCAATCCGGCACTCTTTGAGGGTAGAAATGTAAGTTTGAGACCAGCCCAGGCACTTATGACTTAGGGAAACTACCTCACAATCCATTCCTAGTACTGAGAGAGAGAGAGAGAGAGAGAGAGAGAGAGAGAGAGAGAGGGGTGCAGAGGAGGGAGAGAGAATGAAGAAAGAAAGGAGGAGGAGGAGAAAGAAGAAGAAAAGAATATGAGGAAGAGAAAGAGGAAGAGGAGGAGGAAGGAAAGAGGGAGGAAGGAATACTCATTACCTAATTTCTAGTCAAGAAATTTTTTTCAGTGTTAGTCATGCTTTGTTACTAAATAGAATCTCAGTGCTAAAAGCCTCTTGGTCTAAGTTAATTTGTGACCTGTTTTAAAACTCAGTGTCAAATTATTTTTAAGAACTGATTCTTAACTGATTTAAAAGCTACTAAAGCACCATCCAAATACTTATTTTGAAAATGATGGTTTAATTAGGATGTGTTATTTTCACTAGGCTCAAAATGTCCTTTATAATTTCCACATCAGAAAATAGTGCTATTCTGTATTTTCTATTAAAATTCAAGATTAAGCAAAAAACCTATAGACCACATTCCAAATATGAGGTTCAACTGGATTCTGTTTTTATTTTGTTACTCTATTTTCTCTGTACACGATCTATTTCAGTCTTACAAAATTGTTTATACTCATTTATCAAGGCAGGATATAACATTTCCTATCATTTTTAAAAAACATCAATGACTATTTAGGTCCTACCGGATAAGCACATCTTTGGTTTCTCTCCCTAACAATACTCACCCCTCCTTCCCTTCTCACAGGCAGAAAACCCAAGAAATTGAGTATTTTCTCCAGACCACAAATAATGAGGCAATAAGGATCCTGCAGCTACCTGACTGTGAGCTGTGCAAAGACCAGACTTTCCTCCAGATCACCACAGCGTGGCCTGGGAAATCCTAACAATTGGTTTTTACAAAATGTTAAATATAGAAAAATAGTGTGTCTTCCAGTTAATTAGAAAATACATTTTTTCTTTTTTTCTTGAGAGCTGAGCCTAGGGCTGGGATTGCAGCTGCGTAGATCCTCCTCTTCTTGAGGTTACCCTGCAGTCACCTGCACCACACCACTGTCACTGTCCTTGGAACACTGTCTTTATTCACCCTATTCTTAGGACACTGAACAAACTCATCTTAGAGGCCTTAAGGTCTTGGGCCGACCTGCTTCTCTACCTCTGTGTGGCAGATTGTTTGCACACCTATGTGCCCCACTTGCTACACTTTACACACACATACACATCCCACAGAAACTAGCTCTGCACTGGCAACGAGAGGCAAGAAAGTAAGGTGCCCAGAGAGGGCTGTGATCCACCCCGATCAGTCTCGGGTGTAGTAACTATGGAGACACCAAGAGAATGGGTCTTCTAAAGGCAGACTCCCACTTCTGTGGCACACAGAGGCTAACTATACAGTGTATGGAATGTGTGATTAAGGGTGCAGTAGCGAGATACTCTCTCCTTAGTCCCCCTCACGTCCTTCTTGTCACTGTACAGAACCAAAGCCCTCTCTACCACAGCACCCACTCCTTTGCCTTGTTCTAAAACTTCTCTCCCATACTGAAGTCTAACAACATTCCAGGTGCCACAGTGAGCATGAATCAGAGCCAGATCCAAATGCGTCCCTGCAGGAGTTCAGCTCTGGCCTCTCTGCCACACTATTGTGAAAGGCCAAGCACTTAACTCACTGCTTCATGGGTCTAAGACCCCAGAGCTCTCCATCGACCTGGGGCCTGGCCAGACAGCTCATGTTGCCTTCTTCTGTGACACCATCTCTGCCCAACATCGCTGGGCATCTTCTCTGGCATCATCAGAATCTCAAAAAGCTAGAGTCTAGGCACTGTTTAACTAAAAAATAGTGAAAATTTTTTCTAACCTTCTTTGTAAATACTATTCATTCTCTGTGTTTCTCTAGGCACTTTTGCCCCTTATCAGCACTTCATAAAAGAATGGAACACTTCAGGTATAGGTCGAAGGACCCTGTTGCTGTTGTTATTTACTTTTGTGAGAATATTATGCAAATAAAATCATCCTCAGAAGCCAGGATGGTGGCACTTGCCATAAGCCCTGCACTCTAGTAGGCTGAGGCAGGGGGATCTCAGGTGGAAGCCCACTCTGGAAAATTTACGGATACAGCAAAATTTTCTCTCAAAATGTGAAAAAGACTTGGGATATAATAGCTCAGCCCTGAGCTCAATCCTCAGCACTGAAAAAGAAATATTAGTAATTTAATTTTGTCAGTTGTGAAAGCCCTTGTTTTGTATTCTGTTCTTACTGGATCAGAACAAATCCTACTGTGTAGTAGAAGTTCATTATTTTCTTACCTAGCAAGCAATAAGCTCATGAAAATGAATAGAACATGCTTACTGTTCAGTGTTCTTGATCTGATACCCTGGGGATCTACTGCTATTTTATGTTGTACATAAAATTAAATTTACCATAAACAGTTGGGGGCGGAGTTAAAGAGAAGAGAATATGGAAAGTAGTTCTACATATTTCTCAGAATTCCCGCATGGGTGTATATGGCACTGCTCTTCTAAAGACCAATTGATTTGAGATATATGAGGTTCTACAAGAGTTTCTTCTGATATAAAGTAATTCTGTAGCTAATCAGGACACCTGCAAATGAGCATCCATGCACTGCCCTCAATACATAAATCTTCCAAGAGGGAAATAGGCATTTGTCCTTACATAAGTACCCTTCGTTCTGATGCTGGTGCATGGGAACTCGTGGTTTATCAAGAATCAATATTGTTCAGTAAAGCAAAATGATCTGCCGATAAAGGGCCAGAAAGTTTGTATAAGTTGAGAGAATAATTCAGAAGCGTTTGTTTGGTTTTCAGACTTTGTTTTCTACCAATTTGGGCTGGTAAAGCATGTCAGTAAACCCAGCAGTGTGAGGACCTGTCTCAAAACTTAACAAACAAACAAATAAATAAACTGATAAATAAGAGTATCTCTTGAAGAGAACCCTAAGCATCTATCTTATTTTGTAGCTGACGTGTTCTGAATCCATCATGCCTTACTAAGTAAGGCCTGTCCACCCTTTAGGCATACTTCAGTCCCTCTGAGTGAAGAGGAAGTATTTTGGACTGCATAGAAAAACAACCTAGCTAATGTATATAAATAACAAATATCTTTAATACCTATTCTTATTACATTAAAAGAACAAGAAGACCAGTGGATCTGGGCTACAGCTTGAACATGCTGGGAGCACAGTTTCTCCTTGTGCCATCTCAGGCTTGCCATCTGAAACAAATGAGCTCCCCCTTTTTTCAGAATGCCATTACATTTAATCTAATCAGACCATGAGGTTTCATCTACTGAAGAAGATTTAACAGCCAGCCAGTCACTCTTCAGTAATTGCACTTTATTTATTGGCTATTTACAGTAATCCAGAAAATGATAAGTTCAAGGAGAACAGAAAAAGGCACAAGAGTAGCTGCTGTGCTCAAAGACTTTGTAGACTGCATAGCACACTGAGGCACTGCTCAGTGTCGTCTCTGGGCTGGGACACAGAATGCAAGACAGAGAACTGTGAGATTGGAGGCTGGAAGGTCTGTTGGAGACGTTCCAGCCCCAAAGGCCAGTGTGCAGGGCTCTGGCTTTACCTTGAGCAACAGACAATGAGGACCACCGAGATCAGGGAGAACATGACAGACCCCAGCTTCAGAGAGATGACTGGCAAAAAGCAGAAGCACAGGGAAAACATCCGCCCGCCTCGTGACTTGACCGCGAAAGCTTTGGTTTATTGATGAGCGTTTGAACTAGGTCAGTAGCGACCACAGCAGAGCAAAAGGAAGGGATGAAGAGAAATGTCTAATATGGCACCATCAGGGGCTTGGTACACAGGCAGGTCTGGGGCAAAATAGAGGAAGGGACCAAAAATAAATCAGAAATTTTAAGCCTGGATGACTAAAGATGGTGCCATTAGAAGAAATGAGGAAGGGAAGGTAAAGAAGGCAGAACATTTAGAATAATGAGAAGCCACCAGGGATTTGGAGAAATACACTGCAGCTACTTAAGACTTAGATATACACATATGTAAATGTTGTAATCTGACAGAAATATTATAAAGCTTTTGGAACTATGAAATATCTCCTTCACCCTGGACTCCTGCACATGGAAGGGCTTTAAGAGGCTACTGAGACACGAAAATATGTAGTGGTATTTTGTACACTGAAAGTAAAAACTATTGACTTTTCTAGCACTTAAAAATAGAACCAAAGTCAGTCTTCTGTTGGCAATAAAATTCACCATCTATGACATCATGACAAACCAGAAGCTAAAAGTCCCCAGACCAGTGAAAAGAAGGGAATTATGGAGAAATGTTGAGCAAACAAGTACAAAGAAAATGGCTTAATAAAGATCTTTCAGCTATCAGCAGAAAATCCAACTGAAAATGATTAAATATATTGGAATTTTTTTTAAAAATCACATCAAAAGTCTGGAGAGGGAAAGATTCTCACGCAGCTGAAATCTTTAGTGTAATTATGTTCCAAGGTTGTTTCTGGCCTTCAACAGTCTCATGGCCTTCAACTAAATTGCCTCACAACCTCCAGACAGCAAACAGCTGCATGTCATCTCTTCAAAAGTGCTGTCTAGAAGAAAACACACCTGAAAGGACTATTTCTTCTTATTCTTGTTTGATTGTCTTGTTTTAGGAAAGAGAAACCCTTTTCATAAGCACACCTAGAAGACTTTCCCCATGTCTCGGTGTCCAGAATGACTGAAATGTCTACCATTGGCTCATAGCAATGCTAATAAACACCCTGGGATGAGGCTCATTTCTCTGAAGTAAACAGCCATGAAGTGTTACTTTAGAAAGGACAGTAAGGACACATGGCAACAGAGAGAGAAGAATCAACATGAGAGGCCACAAAAGGTAGATTTTCCTTTAATATTTTATATCAGAAATTAGGAACAATTTGCCTTTATTTTCTGGCATTGTGTCAGGGTAGCTTTGTAGCCATAGAAACTAGGATGGGTTGGCATAAGTTCTTGGCCTCTGCAGCCACAGACACCATTTGGAAGGAGTTTTAAGCCACCAGAGAGTAAATGCTTCTTCTTGGGAGGAGGTGAGAGCAAATCCTCCCCACGATGCCAAACTGGCACGGGACATTGCAGACACTCCGCAAAGGAACGGTGCACAATAAACAGCTGAGGAAGAAAGCCTTAAGTCTAAATGACCTCTAGAGGGAATGGAGAAGGCAGGTCCTGGGAACAGCCAACAAATGCTATCACAGAGAAGGAGAATCATTGATTTCTGTCTTGAAAGATAATAATCACAATGTACTTTCCAACAGAAATATAACTTCTGCAGCCCAAAGAGCTGCGGGCTTTGTCCCCTGTGGGTTCCATTTACACCTGCTTGATAAAAGCATCCTGATAAATTAGACCATCTCAAGTTTGTTTAAATCCATCTGTCTCAGATTTATGATGTATTTATCCATGGTTCCAATTTTCATTTCCATTTGTCTCACCTCCAGGACTTTCCCTGTACATTAGGGATGGCTAACACATGTAGAAGTCTGTTTGTTTTTATGTA
Source organism: Myocastor coypus (assembly GCA_004027025.1). Taxonomy (NCBI): domain Eukaryota; kingdom Metazoa; phylum Chordata; class Mammalia; order Rodentia; family Myocastoridae; genus Myocastor; species Myocastor coypus. Next base: position 41,197 of record PVJA010012853.1, read on the forward strand.
TTTGGTACAGGGCCTCACTATGCAGCTCAGACTAGTAGTAATCCTCTTGTTTTCAATCTCTCCAGCCCTGGAATCACAGGCATGTACCACCACACCTGGTCTTGGTGGCTGGTTCAGTGCTCCCAGGGGGACAGGATGGTGTGATAAATGGTGCTGGGGATTGAACCCTGGTCCCTGCACTCCCTAAACAGGCACTTAGTCCATTGATTCTTCTCACCAGCCCCATGTTGAAGATTTGGGTAAGATAAATGTTACATTAACAGCTGAGCTCTTGGTACCTTCAGTAGACATGGTATCTTTAACATGTTAATATGATCTGTGCATGTCTCATCACTAGGTGTTTCAGGATTTATAATGGAAAGATTTAATACAGGAAGCATAATTTATAGGATTATTTTCTAATATTCACCCAAAGAGTCAAATGCAAAAGAATACAAGAGATCTTTGCCCACACGAGGGACCAAAAGAATCCAGCTGAGGGCCTGGGTCCCATGGCAATGCTTTCCATGGGCCCAACTGGGGGTGTAGAGCTCATGTTTGTACCAAGGATCTACACTGGGAAGGCCCAAAAGTCAGTGGTTGAAGTTAGCAAGTCTGGACTAATGGGATGAAGGGTCTGTGCCAGCAGGCTGAGGGTCTACACTGGAACCAAGAAGTGAAGCTCAAGGTAAAGACCACAGCTGTGCCCACTGACAGCTAACACAAGCTCCTCCAATGATAAGCACAGTAGAGTTCATATCAGGACGACATAACAAGCTTCTCTAGGAAAACCAACAGCACATTGTCTTCCTCTCCGGCTCTCTTTTTATGCCACTGGCAACAATCCTTCCACAGCCAGCACCACAAGATTCAGTTCAGCTGAGTATAACAAGTTGGCCATTAGTTAATCCATCACACTATGAATGCCTTGACAAAGCAATGTCAAAATGTCCTAATCTGTTTTGCTGTCCCCCTGCTCTTACCCACCTCATTCTGGATTTTCAACTCACTGGAGCACATACTAGCACTATCACAGCCGATGGTGAATGGCTCCTGGGACTGTCTGTTGAATACACTATTGTTCATTATGCTCTGAACACGTTTTCACAGATACACATGAAATGTGCATCTATGTCATGCATATTATCATTCACTATGGTGGCATATACATATGTATTACATATACATACATAGAAAATAATGATGATTAAAGTTATCATTCATTCAACAAATGTTGATTGATAACCAGTATATGTGCTAGGGACTGTGCTGGTTATTAGAAATATAACAGTGAAAAGGACAAAGTCCTTGCCTTTATGAAGCTTATCATCTAGCTGGCATGGACAGTAAATGCGTAGCTTAATAAATAAGGTAACTGTAAAAAGTCATATGGTCTCCGAAGAAAAATATGCCATGGTGTAAAAAGTTATAACAATAACAATACAATGTGCCATACACATGTGTGTCTTCCCACCTCTACATATACAACACACTTGAACTCATTTAAAAATGACTAAATCTTTTGCATGGATGTGCACATATTCATACAGAAATATTCTCTGAGTTTCTCCTCCAAAGAAACAGTGAAAGACTTCATTTCACAGAGATAATGAGTCACATCAGAACAAAGGCATCAAGCCTAGTTTGTGTCTCGTTGTCCCCCTATAGCCTCATGCAGTCTAGAAGTGGGGATTCTAGAGTTTGTGATTAACTCAAGATCCACTGGGATTATGGGTGATCCAAGACAGGGATTATGGGTTTTAGTACTGCTGGGGTGTGTATACTTCCTCCTAGCCTGGGCCAGAGAGCCTGAATGTAACATACAGGAGACAGAGAGACAGGCTCTCTTTGTTGCCATGGCTGGTCTGTTGCCATTGTTGCTGTTCCACCGCCATGAACTGATGCCCTCTGCCATGTGCTGCTCTGCCTTGGAGCCAGCTAAAGATGGACTGAAACCTCCAGTAACTGTGAACTAAATAAGCCTTTCCTTCCTTCATCTTGGATGTCGGGTATTTGACCCAGCAATGAAAGAAGAGTAACTGAGACACCTAGCAAGCTTTACATCATCCAAGTACTTACTGAGTAGCTGCTAGGTACTAGGTAGGTACAGGAGATATAGCACCTGACAAAATAAAGCCTCTTCTTTCAAATAGCTAATATTCTAGGGGGAAGAGAGCTGTATTAAGCAAAAAGATAAATATACAGCATATTAGTGGCAATGAAGAGAAAAGGAAGGTCAATGGAAACCAATCCCTCTTTCATTGTAGTGGCTTTGTAAGAAGGTCTCAGTGACAGAGTTTAGTACATAATGGTACTTTCCTTACATGGTGACATCTTGGGAAGTGTTAGGACACACCACTACATTCTGTGTGTTCTGGAAGAGCCTCGGCTTCTCCTCCTCCAATACATGTCTGTTGCCATCGTCATCTCTAAGATCAGTTTATGGTTTTTGTCAGCCTAGAGCTTTGTGTCTAAAAATTGTATATGCATTTTTCCTTTTTTCCTCTGACCTAGAGTTTTGACTGCCTTCCCGGTGCTGCTGCGAAGAAAAAACCCTAGAAGTCCCCACCAGATTTGAAAACTGTGCCCATATTCAGTAAGGCAGGCCACATCAGTGAGGCACCTCACCAGAGCTGTCAAAATACAATTATTCTTCAAACTAACTTGCAGTATATTCTGCTGCACAGTTTGACTATCTATAAAATGTACGAGTTGAAAGTTACCCATACAAATGGCAATGCTTTACAGGGGAGATCATGTTCTTAAATCTCACCTGTCTACTGATTTATTATTTACCAAGAGCTTTCCACTGAAATGACCCATGTTTGGGCTGGAAATAGCATCTCACCACTACCTCATAGTCCTGAAGAATAACTATCTTTTACAAATCGGCGAGCAAATATGTCTGTCAACCATCAGGAGCGCCCCAGAATATCAGAGGTAGAAAGCATTACTAACCATGACTGTAGCCATTAATAGAGAATGACAGGAAGTATGCTTTTGGCTTGTGTCCCCCTTTGTGTGTTTGTAGCCTAATGAAGGATAAACATAAAACATCAAGGGAAAATGTTCTGATTCACCAGGTCGAAACCTCTTATAAAATGAAGTACATTTCCAATGGTTTTCCATGTGACTATTTTAGGTAACAGTATTTGTCATAGATTGGACTTGTGCCTAACCATACAATCAGATTGCTTAAACCACCCAGACGAGTATGAGCAAAAAAAATAGTAATTTTGTAGCATGTTATTATTAGCTTTTGCTGCTTGCATCATGGCTACAACCTATTTGTTTTTAGAAATTATACCAACATAATCAAATTATAATAAATTTGAATACTTTCTTCTTAGCCTGAGCCCTTTATTAATAGCTCTGAGTTAGAAGTCTTTTCTTAAATGAAATTTCCTTCATTAAACACCATCAGTTTGCCCATAAAACTAGAAGTATCGCACTGTTGTAATATCGCACTGTTGTAGTGTATGCATTAGTAACATGCTTTCTAATATAAACACTATTATGAGACCTAGCCATTGTCTATTATTGTAGGTCTAGAGTTCTGAAATTAAAACCAATTACCTAGCAGGATAATGGATTTTTTTTTTTTGGATTTTTAGGATGAGGTCTACAGGGTCTACAGGGCCTCACTATGTAAATCAGACTCATAGCTATCCACCTGTGTTTGGCCTCCCATGAGCTGGGATTACAGGCATATGCCACCATGCCTAGTCTCAATCACCATCTCAGCGTGCCCTGGGGGCAGGGCCAGCACGGCAAGCTGGTGATCAAACCCCCGGCCCCTGCATCTGCCTGAGCAGGTGCTTTTAATCTGCTGAGCTATTTGGCTGACCCTAGGATAAGGGATTTTTAAGTGATGAGAATTATATATTACCCAGAACAATCAACTCCATAGTGATAACAGAATGTAATATTTATCTGTTGGGAAATATGAAATACAGGAATCAATACCTAAATTGTGAACCGTGTGTGTGTGTGTGTGTGTGTGTGACTGGAGCAATCATTTGGGAAGTTTTATGTCAGTTTGACATAAGCTTCGAGGCCTAATGAAGCAAACCTAAGCCACATAAAGTCTATTAGTGAATATAGTATGTTAATTTTATGCAGAACTTTAACTACAAAAGGTACCTCATTATTCAGAAGATATGCACTGGGTTACTTTTACAACATTAGACACTTTCTCAGGCTAGCATTTCATGTTTCATTGAATTACTGATCTAATTAGTTCCTGTTATAAAGTAGGTTTTTTTTATAAAAATTAGGCAAAATTTAGAATGTGGTGTGTGTGTGTGTGTGTGTGTGTGTGTGTGTGTGTGTGTGTACATGCATTGAGTCAAATTTCATGAATTTTGTTAAACAACTACTGAAAACACTTTGACTACACAAAGAAAACAGGAATCTAATGGCTGTAATCCCTGCTTCCCAGCCTGACCTCACAGAGCCTGCTCCTGTAAGGTAGGCTTGCCCTCCTTCCTCTCCCTGAAGTATATGCCTTCCTAGCCTGAGGGCCAGGCCTGTGGTGTGACAGGTGAGGAGAAACAGTCAAACATAATTTTTCATTTTGTTCATTTTCTATTTCCCTCTCTTTTCCATCAACCATTCCTGATCTCTCTGCTTCTACCAACTTCCTGTTCCATATAGGCTGGGTCTTTTCCTCATCCAAATACTCAATGAATATCCAAATCAATTTGGAGCTGGTAACTTGCTGAAGAAGATCAAAGTGGTGTCACTGGTGGTGAAATTTCTGAGAGATGAGTAATCAGCATTTGGATGAGTGGCTGGAGAGGAATCTCTACCATTCCCTATTTGGCATATGCTTAGTGTGTAGGTGTCAAAGGTCAAGAATGTTAAAAATATCCCATCATTCCTGCTTTTGCCTACTACAAACTCCTGTCAAACCAATCCCACCCATAACCTTAAAATAGATAATCCAGAGATGTTGTTTCACCCCAAGCTATCATTCTTCTGTCAATAAAACATTTTAACAGTTATAAATAACATAGAACACAGTTACTGGAAAATGGTAAAGCAAAGAGATCACTCTACAGTGACACATAAAAGTAACATTTTAAATCAGATCAGATTGAAGCACGACAACATTTAATCAAATGTCTCTAAGCAACAGGATAGAAGACTCAGAGTTTCAATAAAGCTGACATTAATAGAATGAAAGAAGAATCCAAAAATAGCTGCTTTTTCTTATAAGCAATTCATTCTAGAAGGTAAAATAAACTCCTTCCCAAAACTCAGTCTACTAAGTAATAATGTATTTCTGAACATTCCCTATCTGGACTCAATATGAAGCAACTATATCACTAGCTAAGGCTTATAAGTGAAAATCTTGGAGAGTGAGTGATTGTAAACAGTGCTGATTCGAGTTCCATGGTCATGGGATACATCCTTCTTCATGTCTTGGTTATCTACTTAGCTTAAAGATAAAAAGAAAGGCTCAATATTTCCATTTACATAAGCGCTGAGCCTCTGTAAGTACAAGTTTTCATATTCTATTGCCTGTAACACACTGTGTGTGTCAGTCAGAAAGACATTCTAAAAAGCAGCATGTCTATGATAGACTCAAATAAGTACTTAATGGATTCTTATCTAAAAAAGAATATGTGATCTTTTCATGTCAGCTTAGTGTAACAAAACCAAGAATACTTTAATACTTTTAGATCAATTTTCCTACTGTTATGTCTTTGAAATGACAACTTGGAAATCTATGAACATTCCCATTAGCTTACCCAAAAGTTGAACACAGTATGTTTGAATGCCCCTTTTAAGTAAGAGCCTGTAAATTATTGTGGCATACAAATGTGTATATGTGTATTCTTGCCTTTCTTTTGTCTATGTGTGGTTATATACACACATACACATGCATGCACACACACACACATGCATACAGAGTGCATAATGGACTCAAGAAAGAGAAAGGAGGGCCCTATGTGGCCATTGCTCTGTCAGTTCCTGTGGTGAATTATTAGGTGTAGTTATAGAGATAGGCATCATAGAGATCACTTCATCAGAGAAAGAAGTTTGAGTATGCTACGTATGTACCTGTGTATTTACACATATGGAGGAAGCATATTTAGCTTGTTTGGTTGGTTGGTTTTTGAAGTCAGGGCTATGCTATATAGTCTTGGCTGGGCTTTAATTTGAAATCATTCTGCCCTAGTCTCCCAAGTGCTAAAATTACAGCACACATCACCACATTGAATTTCAGAAGCATAGTTTTAAGAGCTTATTAATCCATAGTCAATCACATACATTCTTGTGTGTCCACTTAGGCTCACTACAAATGACCTATAACATTAAGGAGACATGACATTGTTTCACCTCAAGTATTTGCACATCTCCTTATTTTTCTGATATCATATCTTTACATACTGTATATGTAAATTCTAAACCTATTACCTTGGTTTTTTAAACCACATTCACTTTGAAAAGTGATCAACTTATCCTATCTCACTCATTTTTCCTAAATCTGCATGATGGATATTTCTGAGATAAGAGTTTGATTTTCATTGTAATTAGTATCCCTCTCCCTTTCCAGATATGCTGGTGAAAATGTAATGTCATTCCAAAGTAAAATGCTTAAATTTATTATGGAAAATAATTGACACAAAGTCCACTGATGATTATTTCCACAAAACCCTCAAATAAGCTGCCAACAGCTTCTTCTGTTTCTCTGAGGTAACTGTCGCTGAGCGCCCCCATTGCTGCTTCACCATGATGAGCCCTAGGTCCTATAAGTAAAAGTACAAGGGAGAGGGATTTGAGAGTCTGAAATTGAATGCAAAATGAAAGTTCTTTTGCTCAGCCTAAGACTTGCTTTGCTGATATAGCCATTTTCGTGTTGATTATATAATGGTGTTTCATTCAGAGGTATTGCCTACATTAATGCCATCTGTCCTGACTGATGTCAGTATGCAAGTTTAAGTGGAACCATGCCATGCAGGAAAATATGAGCTCAGTAGCAGCTCATGGCAGTAAAAAAAAAAAAAAAAACAGACTGAACTTCTGGAGAAATTGAACTGCATCCTGTATTTCATCTCCAAGAGCCAAACTATAGAAGTAGGCTTTCCACACCTCTGTGCTAGCCTCAAGACAGTGGAGTAATGGAGAAGACTGATCTGGCCTAACTGATATTGGAGCACCCAACAGATGGAACCTAAAGGGAAGAAATTAGTTGCTTCAAGAATCTACATCCTAAGTCATTATTAAGAGACGTAGACTTAGTGCAGAATCAGAAAATTCTATCTGTGGGCACAAAATGTTATGGACCAGGGAAGAACAATGCACTAAGAAGCCAGAAGCTGGTTTCCTTATCTGGACGAGCCAACAAGTAGCTATGTGAGCACAGTTTAGGTCACAATTGTTGCCACGTCAGATTGCTTACACGGCTCTTAACTGCAATGCGGATTAAGCTCCCAGTGTTGCCTTCAACTTCAACCACGGATCTGCTCCCGTCATCTGAGGGTGAACAATCACAGAGCCCAGATTCTGGAACCAGACTACCTGACTTTGCATCCTAGGTCTGCCACCAACCAGCCAGTGACCTTGGGTAAGCTATTCAATCTCTTTGGAATTAAATGTTTACAGTGTAATTGAACAATGTCAACAGCCACATTACAGGGATGTGACGAGGGTTGAATTGAAATTGTCCTATGTTTGGCAGAGCAGCTGACCAAGAGTATTGTATTAAAGGGAAAGGAACCTCTTTGTTTTACAGCTTACCTGTAATTCTGCTTTGCAATCCACTGCTTTACTGTCTGAGGAATTTGTCACAGTGCAATTTCATTATATGTAAACATGATAGGCTGTCCTCCTACACACATCGATGATGTTGCGTTCTACACACCTGAATTCTATACTATCGCCTATTGCTCCTAGCATGCCACAAGCAATTGTAAGAATAGTGGTGAAGTGTTCATATAGCTAAACATCTGTAAGCATAGAAAAGTGCAGTGTGAAGGGTAGGCGTGGCCCACCTCTGTGTTGTGTTTGCAGGAGTGGAGCTTGCAGGGCTGGACACTGCTCTGTGGGTAAGCAGCTCCTGAACATGAAGGTCCACTGTGGGGACCTCACACTCGACGCGTTGGCTTGCGTTAAACTTACAAAACTATTTTCTGTAATAAATTAAACTTATATTACTGGAACGTCATTTTGTAAAGTTTTTAATGTCACATAGTATTTTCCCTCTTTACAAAGTACTTAGCTTAAAGAAATAAATTCATTGCGTGATCTGCAATATGTCTTCTTTCTTTATGTCTATATTCTACAAGCCTTTTCCATTGTTTTCTTTTAACCATTTTTAAACTCTAAGATACCAGCACACATTAGCTTAGGCCTGCTTAGAGTCAGGATCATCAGTCCGTAGCAGTGTCCTTCTGGCAGAGCTTCACGGTAGTGACATGCACAGAGCTGTCCACTCCTAATGACAGTAGTGTCTTCCGGAAGACCTCCCATGTGGGCTCCCTGAGACTCTCTTACAGTTCACTTTTAAACATAGACATAGAAGTATACTCTAGAATGACAATTAAAAGTATCATAGAGGGCTTAGACTGTAGCTCACTGGTAAACCTCTCTTGTCTTTGGTGCAAAAGGCCCTGTGTTCAATCCAGATTACCCACCAAAACATTGTAGCATAGCAAATACTATACTTAAAACCAGAAACATTGTTATTATCAAGTATTACAGACTATACACAATCACCTGTTCTATACCTTTACACAATCAGAACTTTGTACATTACTACAAACATATGTAATGTGTTGCTCTCTGGCACTACAGCAGCTACAGAAACAATATACAATAAGAATTTTCAGTTCCATTATAGTCTGATAGATAGACCACTGTCCAATCTGAGGTCCAAAATTGGTGAAATTGGAGTGTAGCATTTGACTGTTCACAGTTTAAGAATCAATGGACAGTTGATGAGTTGAATCAATAGTTCAAATACTTTGATATCTTCAAGGTGTCTGAAAACAATAAATCTGACTTTTCTTTAATGCTTGATCCACTTTGTAGTCACCATTTGTATCTCTTTCTCTTGTATTTCTTTATTCCATATGTGTGAATGAGTCTGCAAGGTGCTATTCCCTATGTAGAATCACTTCTTTTCCTCTCTCTTTGTGATGTTAAGTGTAACTGTCCATTTGACTGGCTTAGAAGCCTGCCCAAGGGCTTAACAAAGCACATTTCTGGGTGGGTGTGGGTGGGTCATGGAGGCTTGATCTGGAGATCTATATCTGACCCCTGGTTCCTTCCTCTCTAGTGCCATTTTCCTGCTCTATTTCCCAGATAGCCTGGTCTAAACAGCTTTGTTCCACACAATAATGTCCTGCCTTATAGCTAGCCAACCATAGCCTATATCATCCAAAATAGAAAGCCAAATTAAACCTCTCTTCCTTATATTGTGAGTGTCAGGTAGTTGGTACCAGCAGTGGGAAAGCGCTAGCTTATTGCTGAGTAGAAATTGCTGTTTAATTCTGATCAGAGCTCAGAAAACCAGCATTCAGATAGGAATGTGGACCGTAAAAGCCAGGCTCAGAAGGTTCTTTCAAGAATTAGACTAGATAGCCTCCAACATCACAAACTTCACTGGTGGCCCACTGCAGTTGCAAAACCTTTGACTGTGTATGTATCTGCTTCCTCTTAGTCCAAAGAGAAGTATATTCTTTCCTTTTTTTTTCTAAGCAACATCAATAGGGAGGTGGGTCATGCCCACACACTGTACTCTGTAGAATGATTGTGAGGACAATATGCAATATGTCAACTTTCAAAGAAAAGAAAGGGGAAAAGAAAAAAAAAAAAGTAATGTGGATTTAGAAAAGTTAATGTTTAATTGTTTGATCAAT
>PVJA010012854.1:5677-51018 GCA_004027025.1 Myocastor coypus
AAAAAAAAAAAAAAAAAAAAAAAAAAAAAAAAAAAAAAAAAAAAGTGAAAAAAAAAAAAGTTAAATGAACAAATAAAATGTATACATAAGCCATTCAGCCATTTAGAAAATACAGGATCCTGTCACTTGTGTGACACATGTGAACATAGAAAACATTATGTTAATAAAATAAGCTGGGCCCAGGGAAGCTCCAGGAAGACTGCATGATGTCACTGAAACAGTGAATCTTTAAAGCAGACCTCAGAAGCCATAAGAACTGTGGTTACCAGACAAGGGAAGGAGTGGCAACTAGACTGGTGAATGCTTGAACACTGTTAATGTGTCTGATGAATTTCTACCTTATTTTAGTTAATGTAAGTAGCCATATGTGGCCAATGTCTATCTTAATGGAGAGCACGGGTATATAAACAAGGTAAGAGCCATTGAATTTAGACTGCACAGCAGACTATCCTTACATCTTAGGGGTACATATGACAGTTTTTAAAGATTAAGAGGCATTATATACAGTATATATAATATAGTAATATATATTTATGTATACATTATAAAACATAAAATGTTTCAGAGAAAAGACAACAAGATACAGCAATTGAGGTAGATGCTAATGTAGCTGCAATATTTACAAATTTCTCTGTACTGTTTTTGTTACACTCTGTAAAGATATTGTTATTTCAAATTAAAAGTTACAAAGAGAAAACAAGGCTGAGGTTTTAGCTAAGTGGCACAGTGTTTGCTTACCATAGAGGTGGCCCCAGGATCAATACCTGGCTCTGACGAGGAGAACGTGGTGGGGAAGAGGGCAAGAGGGAAAGAAGAGAGATGATCCATCTGTAAATATAGAAATATTAATGCATTTCCTATTCATCACTATATTATTTACTTACCTCTTGAAATTTCAGGGTTCAATTATTAATTTGTGGTTCATAAAAATCTACTTTATCATTCTATAAACAAAATACTCCCTGACCTAAAACATGTAAAATTCTTCTGAGCTTTCTGAGTTAGCAGAAAAGGATAAAGGATAGAACTCAAATTTTGGCCTTAGTATTGAATAATAAAAAGCACTAAAGGATTTAAAAGCTGAGGTCATTGTCATTGGCTGGCCAGATAGCCCAGTGGACTAAAGCACCTGCTTAGGCAGAGTGCAGGGGCAGCGTTCCATCCCCTGTACCAGAAGCCTCACTGGCTCTGCCCCTGAGGTGCTGAGATGGCAACTGAGCCAGGGTGGGGTGGCACATGCCTATAATCCCAGCTTGAGGGAGGTTGAAAACAGGCGGAACACTACAAGTCGGTTCTACATAGTGAGACACTGTAGAAGCCCCTGTAGACCCTGTACTAAATACAAAGTCATTGATACAAGGCTAAAAACATTTTAGCACCTCACTATCTTTCTCTAAGGCAAGGACACATACACCTTCATTCTCACAGAGGAAAGTGGGAAGGGTCAATAAGGAGTGAAATTTATTGGGTACATCCGAAGGAAAATGACCTTCAAAACTGCACATGTCCTGCCCCTATGTGGTCAATTCAGTGTCAGTGAAAACTTTTATATTTCAAAGTCTCATAGGGCAGAGGATGTAGCTTAACAATGCAACGCCTTCCAGGCAAGTGCAAGGCCCGAGTTCAATCTGTGGTACTGAAAAAAAAAAAAAAAAAAAAAAAAAAAAAAAAAAAAAAAAAAAAAAAAAAAAAAAAAAAAAAAAAAAAAAAAAAAAAAAAAAAAAGAATAAATAAATAAATAAATAAATAAATAAATAAATAAATAAATGCAAGCTTCATATACGACTTGCAAAACAAGGAAGAGGAAAATACCTAGATTAATTTCAAGTCCTATTTCTTTTATTCCACCTATATCTTCATCTTCATATTTCCCCTCGTATGTCATAAAACTATTCTCCAAACTACAAATGTACTTCTTATTAAATCTGATGAATATATTTTAGTCCTTCATCTCTCAATAATGCTAAATGATAGAGGAGACAGGGGGCAGAGACTGACAATGGCACGAAGCTACAAACAGAAAAGTAAGTTATGATGTTTTACTGCTCAGGAGGGTGACTATAACTAATATTAAAGCACACTGTATCTGAAAACACCTAGAAGAGAGGATTTTGAATATTACTACCACAAAGAAATGATAAGTGCTTGAAAAGATGGACATATTGGATCCCTGATTTGCTCATTACATAATGTATGCTTGTATTAAAAACATAAAATTTTATCCTATAAATATGAACAATTATGTCACAAATGTTAAAAAAAAAACGCTGATTCAACTTTATGTTGCTTGTAAGAAACTCAAAATAAAATAGTTGAAAATAAAAAGACAAGTAAAAGATATTAAGCATGTCTATGTTTACATCACATAAACATCAGAGTAAAGACATTATCAGATATAGAGTGACATTATGCCAGGACTAAGGTCTGTCCCTGAAGACAACATAGAAATTTAAAATGTCTGTGTAACAATAAAGCTACAATATGTTTGTGAGAAGTATTCCATTTGTAGAATTGAAAGGGAAAGAGAATTCAAAATTATACTTAGAGACTTCAAATCACCTCTCCCAATAGGTAAATGAATTAGACAGAATGGTTTGGTTCTAGCTGTCCCCCGCAAAGCCTCGTGTAGGTCATTGGGCAGACGCAGTTGGAGGAGCAGTGAGTGGCTTAAGGGGCGTGGCAAGAGGACCAGGGCGGAGCTCGAGGGGTGGGGCCAGAGAGGCGTGAACCTTAAATTGAGCGCACCCACTGTCTGCCCCCACCCAGGCCTGAGGTCTCTTGGAGGTGTGGAGCAAATCCTGGACCGGGTAGCACTCCAGCCTGTCCTCCAGACACTGTAGTGTGGGGTGGCAGTGTCTGCCATTGAGGCCGCCTGCCATTAAGGCTCCAAGGTCTTGCTACATAGTTCAGGTTGCTTTAAACTATGAAACCTCCAGGAACTGCAAGCTAAATAAACTTTTACTTCCTTCATTTTGAGTGTCTGGCATTTGTACCAGCAATGACAGAAGAGTAATCAAGGCAGAAGTATTCCATTTGTAGAACTGAAGGAGAAAGAGAATTCAAAATTATAGTTAAAGACTTCAAACTACCTCTCTCAATTGAGAGAATTAGACAGAAAATCATGAAGGATGTTCAAATCATGAAGGATTTGAACAACACAATAAATCAGCAGAATTTGATCGATATACAGTACTGCATTGGTTAGCAAGGGGGATACGTTTTGAGAAATGCTTTAAGTAATTTCGTCAAGTATCAAAGTGCATGCGCACAGTGACAGATACGAGTTCATGAATCACTAGAGGAAATTTAACATGCACTATACTACTTCCACCCCAGGACACTACTCACGAGTAAAGAAAAATGAGCTATTCATACATTTAACAATCCAGGTAATTACACTGAATTAAAAAGAAAAAGAGCACAATGCCAAAAGGCTATATACTGTATGATTCTCCTTATATCACATTCCTTTAAAAAATCTTTTATTTATTTACTTACTTGGTACAGGGTCTTACTAGGCAGTTCAGACTCATACTGATTCTCCTGTCTCAGCCTCCCCAGAGCTGAGATTACAGGTGTGCACCACCATTGCCAGTTTTGGTGGCTGGCAGGGTGCGTGGGTTCCGGGGCCAGCATGGCATATGGTACTGGGGATCAAGCCCAGGTCCGTGCTTGCCAAGCAGGTGCTTAGACTGCTGAGGTATCTCCCCAGCCCTGTGTCACATTCTTGAACTGACAAAATCATAGAAATACCATGAGAAGATGTAATTATAACACACGATGGATTCTGGTAGTGATGGAAATGCTCTGCATCTTGACTGCATTGACGTTGATGTCCTGCCTCTTAACACTATACCGTTTTGTAACATAGCATTGAAAGAATGGGACAAAGGGCACCTGGGTTCTCTCTGTATGATTTATAATTACATGGAAGTCTACAACTATCTCAAAAAGTTTCAGTTTAAAAAAAGGTTAAAAGTGGAAAATAGCACTAAAAGCCAAATTATTATTTCTGCTCAGCAAAGTTCTGTACTACATGGTACAAAGTGATCCTTTTACTGCTTACCTTCTATTTTATGTGAGCTTTTGATGGACAGAAAAAATTGAATTAAACAGTAATATTAAATAACTATAAGATAGCTGACTACATTTAGCACAATATGTAAATTTTTCACTTTAAATTCTAATAGTAGAAAAATATCAGTTATTGTTACTCCATGCCAATAAAATGTTTCTATTCTTATATTTCAGACAGCTTGCATGCAAGAACATTTTGCCTCTTAATAACTACCTTATAATGGACTTGTATATTGAATTTCCTCTAGCAATACCTCATGACATCGCTGATCCTAGTTAATCTTATAAACATTCTCTTCTATGTCAAGGGAAACTACATTGAAATACCATCTGTTGAGGCTGAAATCTTAACTCTCTCTATGAAAATGATTAGCTAGACACTTTAAATTTGGAGGGGTGGAGGAGGTGAACGCACACACACATCATTTGACATCTGTGCTCTTAGCGAATTTATGAAATATTTCAGTTTCTCTTATATATATATATATATATATACATATATATATATGTATATATATATGGTGAGTGACAAAACTAAAAGTAATATCTATACAAATCATTAATGTAATAAAAACATGTTTTAATAATAACTTATATGCTTGTGCAGAGGCATAAGTACAATAACAGTGTAAGCAGAAACTTCAAAATGCTGCTCTTTAAAATCTCTTGAAGGGCCAGTGAGATGGCCCAGTGGTCTAAAGTGCCTGCTTAGGAAAGCTTAGGCAACTGTAGGGACTGTAGTTAGATCCTAGGCACAACATGCTGTGCCAGCCCCACCTCAGGGCAGGCTGAGCCAGCCATAATAAAAAACAAACAAACAAACAAACAAATAGATAATAAAATATCTTGAGGAAAAGAGGGGTTAGTTTAAGGAAGAGAAGCAGAGTGCTTTCTGGAGCTGTCTCTACAAGTAGCAAAATTAGAATAAAATCATAAAGGGATATCAGAAAAGCATTACTTCATTAAGAAGCCTGTCCCATGGGTCACTCTGGATGGTGCTGAAGAGTGGCTTTCACAATCATTGTGCAATGAAATACCAATTTCTGGAGCTAAGCAAAAGGATGGAAATGCCAGGGTTGCAATCCAGGGTCCATTTCTTTGAGATGCAAGATATTGATGAATTTACTTCATGCCTCTAAATTTGAATTTTCTCATCCAAAAAATGGGACAACAATATTATAATATAAACAAACTACTTTGTACAAAACTTCTCAGAGTTAAAGCACAGCGAATATTAGATATTAAAATTGGGCTCAATATAATTGCTCCTCAAGCTTAAGTATAAACATGATAGCGGAGCAATAGATTATATCTCTTCCTTGACAAGATAAACAAAAGTCATGGGAGGCATCAAAATCCTACATTTAAAGTTACATTCCAAAGCTGCAATGATAAACATAGCATGGTACTGGCACAAAAATAGACACAAGAAATCAACCAGAGGATACAGGAACAGTCCCAAGCATATTTAACTATTAGATCTTTGACAAAGGGTCCAAAACACACTAAAGTAAAGATGACATCTTGAATAGTGTGGGAAAAACTTGCTATCTCCATGCACAAAACTGAATCTACACCCATATCTCTCACCATGTACACAACTAAAATCAAAATAGACCAAAGAACTAATGTTAAAACAGAAATACTTAACCTATTGGAAGACAGAAGAAGTAAGACTCTTAAAGCCATACACAAAGGCAAGGACTTGCTGAACAGAACCCTAGCTGTATGGGAAATAGCGGGCATCAGTAAATACAGTCATACCAAGGCACACAAGAGACGGAAAGGGGATTCACAAGGGAAAGAAGAGCTATTATACATCTACTGACTCCGTACAAGGAATATAAACATGTACTAATAAAAGCAAATAAAAATCATTTAAATTCAAGTAATAATGATACAAATCAAGGCACAAGGCCATTATAATTTAATGTAAATAATTTAAAGCTTGATGCTTTGCCTCAATACAGTAGTCATTCTAAGAGAGTGCTGTGCATTCTGGCACCCAAACATCTGATGAAAGAGGGCGGCCTTCAAGTATAAACCTAGAGTTGTGACATGTAATACTTGTGTTTACATTCATGGACAAGTTATGAAAAATGAAGAAATTGATTTAAAAAATTGCTTATCCTATCACAAGCACTAGGCAATTCATGGAAATAGTTAATAGGAATTTTATACACATAAATTTATCCCCCTAACATTTAGATAGCTTATCTCTAAAAATTAACTTGTAAAAAAAACTTCATTATGAAATACATAGAGATCAGACATTAGGTCTTACATTAAAACATTTGGGTAGGGGAAGGAGAAATTAACTAAGAAATTCTATAATTGTAAGTAACAGCTGCACAGTCAATATTTAATCACTATATTGTGAGACAGTTCAGTAGTGGAAGACAGGATTAACATATTGCTTTAAAACATTCCATTTCTTTCTGCATCTGCTTACTGATAATAAAAGACACAGCTGTTCTAAAGGATACACACTAACAGGTGTAAAGTGCCAATGTGGCATTTTACATAAAAGTTACTCCTCATTTCCTGTTGAAATACTCCAAAATTATGCTGAGCCATAGCTACCAATAGCATAAAAGTTTTTTATATTAATTTGGATTATTATAGTCATTAAGGAAAGGATATGCTTTTTTCTCCATGAACTCAAGTTTCTTAAACAATATACATCCTGAACTTAGTATAGTTTCCCTAGATGTCTTCTATGAAAGAGGTCACACGGTTGAACAGTGTCCTTTTTAACTGCTCTACAACAGACTTAGTGCATTGTAAGATAACTGCAAAATCAATACTATGAAAATATTAAATTATAGAATATTATAAAATGTTTTGATTTGGCAATTTTATTTACTTTTAATATGTAAAATTTGAGAGGAAGTTAAGGGAAATTATCAAAAGAGTATAAAGAGTTCCAGTCATTTCCTTTTCCTAAAATGTATTTATTAAATTAGTTTTAGAAAAACAGATTTATTGACATGCACATTCACGTAGGCCTTGAGACTGAGTCTGTACCAGCTGAATATATAAGGAAAGCTACGCAATCTAAGCAATCTTCTCTTACTCAAGCTGAAAGCTTCATGGCTTCTGGAGCTGCTTTTCCACTTCAGGTTAGGTATATAGATGACTTTAAATTTTTAAAAATGACTCTGGCAGTAGTAGCCTTGACTATCTCGTTATGTTACAATGGGTTTTCTGGCCCTTCTGGAAACTATGATTAATGGAAATGCTTTATTAGGTTAGGTTTTGTTTCTAAGGGTGGTTGGGCTGATGCAGATTAAATCCAGGCTCTTGTGGAAACCAAAGCAGATAGACTCTATCACTACATTACCCCTCATGCCCCTACTCATTAAGTTTTGAAAAGAAACATAAAGGGCACTTCTATATAAAACTCAAGAAAATATTGATTCCAATATGAAATATATAGCATAACATCTACAATGTGGTAAAATAGTGTTACCTCAGAAACTTATCAGAGATTTATGATTGTTTAATTCTTAAATTAATCAAATATACAGCGTATATATATGTATATATGTAGACATGTGTACACAACACAAGATCATATGATAAAAAAATTCATGAGTTAAGCTCAGCCTTCATAAATTTTATTACTATATGTAACCATTCATCTAAACTACCATAATCTTTGTCATGTTTAATTAAAACAATTTTAGAATCTTGATCAAGAAGTTTGTTATTTAAAATTATGTACATGTCTGATATACCAATTTACAAAAAGTACAGTAAATATTTTAAAGGACTTTTCCAAGTCCCTTAAAAGCACTTTTACAAACATTTTAAAATTTTAAGTTATTTCTACAATTGGACATGCATATATGTTCTACTAACTACATACACATTTTTATTCTTAAGATGTTCATCTGAAAATGTAGACCAACCAATTAATATTATTAAATAGAACAGTTGAGGCTGAGGTTGAGGTAACTATAGAAGAAAAATTAGGAGTAGGAAGAAATGATGACAAACTTTGTCAGGAAACTGCAATCTTTTTAAAAGCAATATTGGATAAAGAATGAATCAATTCAATTAATTCAGGTAAATAAAGGCAAATAAATATGGCAACAAAAACCCTAAACGAAGTGTCAGTTCACTAAAGATAGTAAGAATAGCAGTTTAGTGCCTTTTTTAAAAATGAAACTTAAAAAAAGTTTTTAATTACAAAATAAGACATTTCAATAATCTAAAATTTCTACGTTGAACTATACACATAGACCAATTTCTGCATCAGACATAAATATGATCAGAACCGAGAGATATTGGCATAGATTTTATGCCACTAGCATGTATATATAAGTACAGTCCAATAATCACATCACAAATTATAACTGCAACTTGAACAATTTTAAGAAGTTAATAAATTTGACATCTTTTACAAATGAAGTCATCTTCATACATACATCTCCTATTTCAATCTCAAAGACTGACATCTTTCCTCCAAAATTGGCAACAGATACATAATTATAACCATAGGTTTAGATACAATCTAACACACAGCGACACGATAAAAGCAAAGCCCAGTTTTTGGTTGTATAAAACAACTTCGTAAACCCCGAAGTATTGTTAGGAATTCCTGAAGTCAAGATGTGGCTGGCTATCTGGCAACTACTGAGAATAGAACAGTCTCCTTTCTTTGCACCTTCTACTGTGGCAGTATTTCTTCAGCTATAGCAGGGTTCTTCATGTACATTATTCATTTTCCAAAATTCAAATAAATCTTTTGCATGAATATACAAATCCATAGAGTAAGAATAGGTAGAGGATTGCCTTGTAAAAATACACACACGTTTGATTTAGAGAGAGGGTTGATTTTTTTGTTGTACCAGGGATTGAACTCAGGACCTTGTGCTTGCCAAGCAAGCCCTTATTCACTGAGCTATCTTCCTGGCCCCTGAGAAGTTGAAAGGAGGGAGAATATAGACCTTTCTCTTTTCTTTCTTTCTTTCTTTCTTTCTTTCTTTCTTTCTTTCTTTCTTTCTTTCTTTCTTTCTTTCTTTTTTCTTTTTTTTGTATTTAGTACAGGATCTACAAAGTCTCATTACAAAGATTGAAATTATAGTGATTCTCCTGTTTTCAGCCTCCCAAAGTGGTGGGATTAGAGGAGCATGCCACCACACCCAGTCTCAATCGTCATCTCAGTGCACCCCAGAGATGGGGCTGGTACAACAAGCTGGGAACCAAACACTGGTCACTGAGCTCTGCCTAAGCAGGTGTTTTTAGGCTGATAAGTTATCAGGCCAGCCCTTGTATCCAATATTCTTTGTAGTAAAAGGAAATCTGTTTTTTGCCACACTTTTTCTCAAAATAAATTCTATAAATGTAAGAGTTAAGAACCGATGTTGCCTAATATGAATAACTGCACAATAATTTATTTATTTTTTTTACTGCACAATAATTTAGACAATTACTGTTTTCAAATATCTTTTCCTAAAGGTGATTTTAAAATGTACTATCATCCAACCACAACATGGTACTAACTCAACAGAAAATTATTTTTTTCATTTACATTATGGAATACATATAAGACAATGTTTTCTTGTGCTACACTAGTAACTTTAATATATTCAGAGATGACTAAAGTAAGCAGGGAATATTAATCTATCTTTGTGAAGTTTACAGAAATATGTGTAACTCGTAAGATTGTAACTTGTAAGATTCACTTGTAAGATGATTTGTAAAGCAACAAGAAGTATGTAAATGTAAAGTATCACATTTATGATTTGTTCATTGTACTTCCTGATGTAAATAGTAAACATTAATCACCATATGCAAATAAGGGCAACCCTAAACCATCTGCTTAGGCAAGCATAGGAACCAGGTTTGATCCTTGGCATACCATGCCAGTACCACCCCGTGGGGCACTGACAAGGTGATTGAGACTGGCTGTGGTGGTATGAGCCTGTAATCTCATGGCTTGGGAGGGCTGAAAACAGGAGGAACACTATGGGTCTAATCTATGTAGTTACATCCTGTACTAAATACATTAAAAGAAGACAAAACATATGCAAATAAATGTATCTATATATATGAATGTTACTAAAAAGTGTACATAAATCAGATTAAACAAATTCTGAGTACTCTTCTGAATAACCACTGCCATTTGACACTTACAAATTCTAAAATTTACATACAAAAATATTTATAAAAATTCTAACTTTACTTTCTGCAAATCATACCCATAAGCAGTCTTGCAACCTTATTGTGTAAAGTCCATATTTATAGATAATACATTATTTTCATTTCCAATACAGAATATAAGACAAACATTAATGGACATGAAAAATCTAATATCCAATATGACAATCTCAACAGGAGACCTTAACATCCTTTACCCAAAACGATAGGTCAAGCAGACAAAAAATTAGCAAAGAAGTAGCAGACCTGAACCGGAACCGGGAACAACTGGAATTACAGGACATACACAGAGTGTTCCATCCAAACACTTTAGAATTTACATTTTTTTCAGCTGCACACGGGACATTTTCTAAAATAGACCACATATTAGTCCATAGGTCATGCTCAAGTATATGAAAGAAAACAGAAATTATCCCATGCATACTATCTGACCACAGTGCAATGAAATTGGAAATAAATGACGAAAGAAACCACAAAACCCCCAGAAATACGTGGAAATTATACAGCACCCTTCTCAGCAACCAGTAAGTTACAGATGAAATTAAACAATATCTACAATTTAATGAAAATTCAAACACAACTTACCAGAATTTATGGGATGCAATGAAAACAGTTCTTAGAGGGAATATTATAGCTCTGAGCTCACATATTAAGAAGACAGAACAGGAACAAATAAATACTTTAATGCAACACCTAAACAGACTAGAAACGGAAGAGGCAATGAAATCAAAGGCCAAAGACAGGAGGAAATTATAAAGATTAGAGCAGAAATCAATTTGATTGAGACAAAGAATTAATGAATCAATAAGCTGGCTGTATGAAAGATTAAATAAAATTGATAAGCCCCTAGCTAACCTCATCAAAAAGAGGAAAGAAAGGACTCAAATTCAAGTAATAAGAAACGAGAAGGTTAAAATCACTACAGACCCAACAGAGATTCAGAGGATCATAAATAGCTACTTTGAGAATCTTTACTCTCACAGAATTGAAGACACAGAAGAAATGGAGAGATTCCTAGAAAAGTATAAATTACCTAAACTGAGTCAAGAAGATATAAGAACTCTCAACAACCCAATAACAGCCAATGAAATCCAAAATGTAATAAAAGGCCTACTGATAAAGAAAAATCCAGGACCTGATGGATTCACACTGAATTTTACAAGAAATTTATATAAGACATAAGTTCAATACGTCTCAAACTCTTCAATTAAATTGAAAAGGAAGCAATCCTCCAAAACACATTCCTAGAAGCTAGTATTACACTGATACCAAAACCAGAAAGAGACACAACTAAAAAAAGGGAACTACAGGCCAATTTCTCTCACGAACATAGATGCAAAAATTCTCAATGAAATCCTTGCCACTAGGATACAACAAATCATCAAGAAGATTATACACCATGACCAGATAGGAGTCATCCCAGGAATGCAAGGATGGCTCAATATACACAAATCTATAAATGTGATACACTATATCAATAGAGTCAAAGCCAAAAATCACATGATTGCCTCAATTGATGCACAAAAGACTTTTGACAAAGTCCAACACTCATTCATGTTCAAAGTCCTACAGAAACTTGGAATAGAGGGCCTTTACCTCAATCTGATAAAAGCCATCTATGATAATCCAACAGCTAACATAACTCTAAATGGGGAAAAACTGAAGCCTTTTACTCTCAAATCTGGTACAAGACAAAGATGTCTTCTATCACCACTCCTATTGAATATAGTTCTGGAACCATTAGACAAGAGAGAGAAATAAAAAGAATAAAAATAGGTAAAGAAGTTAAATTATTGCCGGGCGTGGTGGTGCACACCTGTAATCCCAGCACTCGGGAGGCTGAGGCAGGAGAATTGGTGCGAGTTCGAGACCAGCCAGGGCTACAAAAGTGAGCTCAAGGCCAGCCTGAACTGCACAGCGAGACCCTGTCTCAAAAAAGACAAAAAAAAAAAGAAGTTAAATTATCATTATTTGCAGATGACATGATAATTTATTTGGAAGACCCCCAAAACTCCATCAACAAGCTACTAGAATTAATACACAAATTCAGTAGCATAGCAGGTTACAAAGGCAACACACAAAAGTCAATGACATTGCTCTATACAGATAACAAACACACTGAGAGAGAAATTAGAGAAACAATACCTTTTACAATAGCACCAAAGAAAATGAAATACTTAGGAGTTAACTAATGAAGTAAAAGAGCTTTTCAATGAAAACTACAGTACTCTGAAAAAAGAGATCTTAGAGGATTTCAGAAAATGGAAAGATATTCCCTGCCCCTGGATAGAAAAAACCAACATTGTGAAGATGGCCATACTCCCTAAACTGCTACACAGATTGTCTTAGTTACGTTTTACTTGTTGCTGGGACAAATAGCCAACACTCGAAATGAAGGAAGGAAAGGTTTATTCAGCTCACAGTTACTGGAGGTTTCAGTCTATATTCAGCTGGCCATAGGCTGAGTGGAAGAGAGAAGAGAGCATCCAGTTCATGGTGGTGGAACAGCAACAATAGCAACAGAGGCAACCGACCAAACAGGGGAGCAGAAAGCAACAGCTTGAGTCTGTCTCTTTGTCTCTCTTTATATTACATTCAGGCTCTCTGCCTCAGCCTATTCGCCTTAGGCTACACCCATCATCCCAGAAGTACATAAAACACATAATCCCAGGGATCATTGATCAAGTCTCAAACGCTAGATCAGTACTAAATCACATAATCCCAATGACTCATGAGTCAAGTCTCAACCTAAAGAAGTCCCCACTCATGACTGCATGAGGCTTTGTGGGGACAACTAGATATAAACCATAAAATAGACTTAATGCAATTCCTATCAAAATACCATCAGCATACCTCACAGAACTGGAGAAGTCATTCCTAAACTTTACTTGGAACCAAAAAAGACCCATAATTGCAAAGACAATCCTGGGCAACAAAGGTAAGGCAGGAAGCATTATAATTCCTGACCTAAAATTATACTACAGAGCTACCGTGATAAAATCAGCATGGTATTGGCAAAAAAAAAAAAAAAAAAGACCTGAGGATCAGCGGAATAGATTAGAATATGCAGAACTAAATACAACCACACTCAGCCACCTTATTTTTGATAAAGGGGTCAAACACGTTTCCTGGAAGAAAGATAGCCTCTTTAACAAATGGTGCTGGAAAAACTGGCTCCTCACATGTCGAAAACTAAAACTTCACCCAGGCCTATCACCATGCACTAAACTAAAGTCAAAATGGATTAAAGATCTAAATATTAAAAGAGAAATCCTAAACCTCCTAGAGGAGAAAGTCGGAGGAAATCTTGAAAACATCAGAGTAGGCAAAAAGTTCAAGGATTAGAATCAATACGCACTTTTAACACTTGACAGAATCAACAAACGGGACCTCCTCCAGCAGAGAAGTTTTTTCATGTCAAAAGAAATTACCAACAAAGTGAAAAGATAACCCAAAAATTTAAAAAAGATTTTAATAAATATTCAGACAGAGGTCTTCTATCTAGAATTTATAAAGTACTAAAAACCATTAGGGTCCCAAAATTCAAAGATCCAATCCAGAAATGGGCATCTGAGATGAACATGCATTTCTCAGAGAAAGAAATTCAAAAAGCTTATAAATCCATGAAGAAATGCTTCACATCGCTAGCCATTCATGAAATGCAAATCAAAACAACACTTAGATATCATCTCACCCCAGAAAGAATGGTTACTGTAAAGAAATCAACAGGGGGCTGGGGAGATAGCTCCGTGGCACAAGTGCCTGCCTGGCAAGTGCAAAGTCCTGAATTTGAACCTTGGTCCCGGGGGGTGGGGGGGAGAGCAATCAACCAATAATCTCTGAAGCCAAAACAGAAAACTAAATTAATAGCATCTGAAGTAAAGAGAACTGCAGAAGGGTAGAAAGAAAAGAAACTCAGATCAGCAATAATTTCTGAACCGAAAAGAAAGGATAACCATAATGAAATAATAAACTGCTTCTGAAGAAGACACTGACAAAAATTAGAGATTAGAAAAATGATGGACTCCTTGAATGACCAATATAGGAAAGAAATAGATATTGCATGAAGCAGATTCAAAGAGATACACAGGAACTTAAAACATCAATGAGAAGCAGTGAAAGCCATCTGAATGGAGGTGAAGATAGAGTTTCAGATCTTGAAGACACTGTAGCAGCTAGTGAAAAAGTAAGAAAGGATCTCTGAAAACAGGATACAGAAAAAATAATTGAACATCTATGAGATGATTTAAAGATGACCAACGTGAGATTAATAGGCATCAATGAGAAAGAAGGAGTTAATACAAATGATATAAAAGGAATATGGGCAGAAATAATAGCAGTAAACTTCCGTAATATGAGGAAACGATTTGGTATTCAGTTACTGAAGCATATAGAACTCCAAATAACATCAACTCAATTAAAAACACATCCAGACATATAATAAACAAGATCCCAGAAATCCAGCACAAGAATAACATACTAAAAGCCACTAGAGAAAAGAAACATCACTTTTAAAGAGAAAATCCAATCAGAATAACAGCAGATTTCTCTTCACAAACCATGAAGTTAAGAAGAGCATGGAGCAGAATTCTTCAACTCCTTCATGAAAACAAATTCTAGTACAGACTGCTATGCCCTGCAAAACTCTCTTCCAAGTTTGAGGGAGAAGTAAAATATTTCCATAACAAAGAACAACTAAAGAGTTTCATGATGACAAAACCAATCCTACACAGACTCCTAAAAGATATTCTAAAGAGGGACCAAAATGACCAGAACACCCAAATGAGGGAAGAAATGAGAATAGAAAGAACCCACCAAATAAGGGAAACAATTAAACACAGGAGATAAAGGGGTAACCAACAGCAGGTAAGTAACATGGCAAGTATAAATCAATATATCTCAATTATAACCATCAATATAAATGGTCTCAGTTCACCAATTAAAAGAAATAGACTGGCACAGTGGATTAGTAAGGAAAATCCAACAATATGCTGTATATAAGAAATACACTTAAGTCATAAAGAAATTCATAGGCTGAAAGTCAAAGGATAGAAAACAATACTACATGCCCCAGCACCTCAGAAAAAAGCAGGGGTAGCAATCCTACTCTCAGACAGAATGAACAAAGGAAATAAAGAAGGCCACTACATACTGCTTAGGGAAAAATTCAACAGCAAGAGATAACGCTCATAAATATGTATGAACTGAACACAGGAGCAGCCAGCTATATAAGACAAATCTTAATGGACATGAAAACTCAAATATCCAATACCACAACCCTAATAGGAGACCTTAACACCCCTTATCCCAAAAGATAGGTTAAGCAGACAAAAAGTTACCCAAGAAATAACAGAACTGAACCAGTACTTGGAACAATTGGACCTAGTGGACATATACAGAGTGTTCCACCCAGCCACTTGTGAATATACATTTTTTTCAGCTGCTCATAGGACATTTTCTAAAATAGACCATATACTAGTCCATAAGTCATGCTTATATATATGCATAAAAATGCAAATTATCCCATGCATATTATCTGACCACAGTGCAATGAAATAAAAGAAACCACAAAATAAACACATGGAAATTAAACAACACTCTTCTAAGCAACCAATGGGTTATAGATTAAACAAGAAATTAAACAAGAATTAAACAAGAAATTGAATAATATCTCCAATTTAATAAAAATTAAAATATAACTTATTGAATTTATGGGATGTAATGGAAGCAGTTCTTAGAGGGAAATTTATAGCACTGAACTCATACACTAAGAAAATCAAGTGGGAAGCTGGGCGTGGTGGCGCACGCCTGTAATCCCAGCACTCGGGAGGCTGAGGCAGGAGGATCGGTGCGAGTTCGAGACCAGCCTGAGCTACAAAAGTGAGCTCAAGGCCAGCCTGAACTGCATAGCGAGACTCTGCCTCAAAAAAAAAAAGAAAACCAAGTGGGAGCAGATAAATACTCTAATGCTATACCTTGATCATCTAGAACAAACCAAACCCAATGCCCAAAGATGGTAGGAAATTTTAAAGATCAGAGCAGAAATTAATTCAATTGAGACGAAAAAAATACAAAGAATTAACGAATCAAAAAGCTGGTTCTTTGAAAACTTAAATAAAATTGCTGAGCCCCTAGGTAACCTTATCAAAAAGAGGAAAGAAAAAACTCAAATTCAAGCAAGAAGAAATAAAAAGGTGAAATTACCACAGACCCAGTGGAGACTCAGAAGAGCATTTATAGCTACTTTGAGAATCTTTACTCTCATGGAATTGAAGACACAGATGAAATGGACAGATTCCTAGAGAGGTAAACATTACCAAAACTGAATTGGGAATGTAGAAGTTCTCTCAATAACCCAGTAACAGTCAATGAAATACAAAATGTAATAAAAAACCTACCGGCAAAGAAAAGTTCAGGTACTGATGGATTCACCACTGAATTCGACAAGAAATTTACAGAAGATATAATCTCAGTACTCCTCAAACTCTTCAGTGAAATTGCAAAGGAAATAATCTTCCCAAAATCATTTCTGGAAGCAAGTATTATATTAATACCCAAACCAGGGAAGGATGCAACTGAAAAAGAGAACTACAGACCAATCTCTCTCATGAACATAGATGCAAGGATGAGTAAGAAGATGCATAGATTAAGAAGAGTATACACCACGACCACGTAGCATTCATCCCAGGGATGCAAGGATGGTTGAACATACGCAAATCTGTAAATGTGATATACTATATCAATAGAGCTAAGCTCAAGAACCACATGATCATCTCAATTGATGCAGAAAAGATTTTTTGACAAAGTCCAACACTCATTCATGTTCAAAGTCCTACAGCAAATTGGAATAGATGGTCTCTACCTCAATCTGATGAAAGCCATCTATGACAATCCAACAGCTAACATAATTCTAAATGCGGAAAAACTGAAGTCTTTTACTCTCAGGTCTGGTACAAGGCAAGGATGTCCTCTATCATCACTTCTATTTAATATAGTTCTAGAATCATTATCTAGAGTCATTAGATGAGAGAGAAATAAAAGGAAGAAGAATAAGAAAAGAAGAACTTAAACTATCATTATTTGCAGATGAGATGATACACTATTTGGAAGACCCAAAACACTCCACCAAGAAGCTACTTTAAGTAATACACAAATTCAGTAGCATAGCAGAGGATAAAGTCAATACCAAAAGTCAATAGCATTCCTCTACAATGATAACAAACACAGAGAGGGAAATTAGAGAAACAATACCCTTTACACTAGCACTGCAGAAAATGAAATACCTAGGAATTAATCTAATTAAAGAAGTAAAAGATCTATTCAATGAAGACTATAGTACTCTGAAAAAAAGAGATCCTAGAGGATTTCAGAAGTTGGAAAGATATTCCTTGCCCCTGAATAGGAAGAATCAACATTGTGAAGATGGCCACACTCCCTAATGTTACTGCTTCAAACTGAGCCTTGTCTCCTAAGATGATATCTAATATTCCCAGCAAATATTTTCTGGAGAAACAAAAGGGGAGGACTATGTAGCAGAAGCTGCCCCTCCGCAAGCCAGTATACTTCAGCTTCTTAGTTACCCAGGTAATAGTTCTGGTTACGGCTTCTGCTACTTTTGCTTTTGATCTCTATGATGTATACTGTACAAACCTAAGTAGGTGCTTTAGTGTGTTATTGGTTTTGATCTCATGCTACTTTTTAATTAATGGCAGTCCAATATATACCCTTTAAAAAATAAACAAATTTCAAGTCAATACTTCATTAGTGTTAGCCTTGCAATGGACTAGAATCCAGGTTGAGGCATCTTAATGTTCAATAATATCTTACATGATTTCTAAGCTTTCTGACTAAGCTTTGGTTGATACTTTTTATTTTTATTTAAATGATATTTAATTATAGTTTTCAAATGTTAAAAAGTAATCACTACTTTATAGGGAAAGCACAAATCTTTCCTGATATTTGAAAGAAGAAATTATGAGAGGCAACTACAAAAAAGGCACTAAAACATTTCAATTAGGATAAGAGTATTACCTCAAGCTTAAGAAATAGTAATATTACTTATATATTGCAACATAAATAACATAGAGGAACATAATAATATACTCTGTATAGTAATTGAAAATATAACATAGATATTGGTGCATTTCTATAGACACTCTGAGATCTATATCAATATGTATTGATATATTATATAATCTATTACCATAATAGTAGAATATTTACATAATGTAACAGCAGTATAACATATATGCTTATAATATACAACATATATAAATGCAATATAATTATATGAAAATGTATATAATAAAAATAAAACAAAAGCAGGATTATTTGCATAAAAAAATTATCTGATATGGTCAGGAGGAAACACTGGATAAGGGAATCTCAGAAAAAAGATTAAAAATTTATAATTTAATTATCACTGAAATTGTGAGCTAAAGTAAACTTCAAGATTCTATTTGAGAATGCCTAAGTGAAGATGTGTATATCAAATTTACTTCCAGAAGATAAAGTTAAAAAAAAAAAAACTATAGATACCTATTCTATGAAAGGTAATTCAACAGTAACAAAAGATTTCCCACTAGAAAGAGGTTAAAAAGCAAGTGTAAGAAACACTATAAAGCTATAGGTATATATTTAATGTATTATAAAATGTTTCACAGTCATGTTTAAATAAATGATGTGGAATGATTCCTCATAAATATATTATGGCATAAAGAAAAATCATTTTTATTTATCCATAAGCTGCTCAAAATTCATCTTTCAGAAACTGCATGTGTGAATATTTGATATGTGAGGCATTTGTTCTATCTTTACAAAACATGAATAACCAGACTTATTTTTACCACTGGGTCTATGTCTGATAATCTCCATTTTTCTTTTCAGTTTCCAGGATCACTACATTAATTCATATCTACTCACGTACTAAGTGCTGCAAAGCCTTCTACCTGGTCTAGGATCTCTCTCTGGTACAAAGAATATTAAAGCTGGCTACCATCCAAATCTTCCCAAGGCACAGTTAGGAATACGTTGCGTCTGTATGTCCTCTATTTTCCTGCTCCCTGTGCCAAGCATGCCTCTGCCAAGTTCTAATTAGGGGCCTGGCGGGATGGCTCAGTGGTCTAAAGCCCCTGCTTGGGAAAGCTTAGGCGGCTGCAGGGACCGCGGTTCGATCCCCAGCACCACATGCTGTGCCAGCCCTGTCCTCGGGGCGGGCTGAGCCAGCCATAAAAATGAGTGAATAAACAAACAAAGGTTCTGAAACAAGAAAAAAATAAATGAAATAAAAAAAATTCTTAAATAAAAAATTAAAAAGCTTGCTAAGCTTTGTTGACCACTTTAACTGCAATTTTCTTCAATATGTTGATTGTACACTGCCGATAATGTGGTGGTTTTTCTTTGAGAGAGTAGTTATGCAGTTCAAACCCAGGGCTGCACACATATTGAGCAAATCCTCCACCACTGAGCTATATCCCAAGCCCAAATTCTTTGCTGATGTGCTTGCTATTTATGATGATCCTCTTCTGCATTTTCAACCCTTTCTTCCTCTCCTTCCCCCCCCTCTCTCTCTCCATATATATATATGGATAGACAGACAGACAGACAGACAGACAGGCAGGCAGGCAGGCAGGCAGGCAGGCAGGCAGGCAGATAGATTATGGCTGGCTCAGCCTGCCCTGGCGGTGGGGCTGGTGCAGCGTGTGGTGCTGGGGATCAAACTGTGGTCCCTGCGGTTGCCTAAGCTTGCCTAAGCGGGTGCTTTAGACTGCTGAGCCATCTTGCAGGCCCTCAGCTGTTTCCCTCAGAAATGTATGAATATAGTTTTTTTGTGGACTCTTCTCTGGTAGCAAAATGAAATCTTCAGGAGAACAGAGATTGTATTTGTTTTGAACCCTTCTGTGTTTTTCATCTGGCACTCAATAAATGTTTGGTAAATACTGAGTGAATGGATGTTAAGTAAGACGAAAATAATTATTTATGAAGGAAGTAATGCTCAAAGAAAAGTGCCTTAAAAACTACTGTTTCACAATAACTACACCTTTAATCATTTTTAAAAGAAAAGTATTCGGTAAAGACTATTTATTAGTCACTCGTACCTACAAGTTAATCACATGGTATTATGGTTCATATCCAAAATGTTACAGTCTCACATTTGAAAATGGCACTAGTCAGAAGGGCAGAGCACTATATGCATGACTTGGATGGGTTTATTGTCTTCCTGGACTTCTTAGCTTCCTAGCTCTGTTTCCTAGCTACTATACCGTGGGTTGTTTTCCACTACCATGCCTTTCCACAATACTGCTTCTGGTTACAGTTAACTGACCACAGACTAAAGCCATGAACCAAAATAAACATCTGCTACCTTAATCTGTGTTATGACTTTGTTCCAGTAAAGGGAAAGTGACTAATACAGATACTGATACCAGAGGAATAGGGTAGCTGCTGAGTCTGTACTAACCATGTGGTTTAGAAACCTTTGGAACTGGATTGTAAGTTTGGAAAAGATTTGAAGATGTTAGTGAGAGAAATCCTACAGAATGCTGTAGGATGATGGTAGATTCTAGTCACAGCTCCAAAGAGGAGGATGCTGCTCAGAACGAAGACTGTAGAGGCCACAGTTAGGAGGTATCAGTTATACAATAGACTCCATCAGCAGCTGGGCCATAGGCCATGTGTTATAAATGCTTGTTTTCATTTTGACAGTACCCTGAGATTTTGTAGGAGACTGAGATCAAGGGCAGCATTGGTCAAGATCAATTTGGTGGGGGAAATTTCTAAAGCAGTCCAACACATAGGCTGTATCATGGACACTGCTGGCTGTTTTTAGCCATATCTATAGTGAGAATCAGCAGCAAATGACAAAGTTGAGTCATTTTGCCAAAAAGGAAAGACTAGTAAAGCTGGGGCAAAGATAACTGTGGTTGCTGAAAATATTAGTATTAAAGAGAAGCCACGTACTTTGCATTCAGACAATATGAAAGATGACATGAAGGCATCTCAGAATTCAGTAAGCCCGTAACCTCTTCACCAATGGTAGAGCTGATGCAACATTGGCATAGAGATGAACTAAGTATATATATTTTTTTACGAGATGACATGAGCCCTTAGTGTACAAATGTTATGGTTTAGATCTTAAATGTCCCTCAACAGCGGTGAGCCACCAGGGAAGTGACTGGGAAGGGTACATTCTCATCCTCAGCTTCTCTGTTCTCTGCTTCCTCTCCACTGTGCCCTTTCACAATACCATTTTGCCTTTGAGCAAAACAACCCTGGGCTGAAGCTATGAGCCGAAGGAAGCCTCTCCTTCAAACTGCTCATACCAGGTCTTTTCTCAGGACAGGTGAGCATGGAAAATTCTAGTATGTTGTAGAACTACAAATCAGACCTATAAACTACCTCAAAGGTGCAACTGTCTTCAAATACAAAAGTAGTACCATAAGGGCTGGCCAAATAGCTCAGCAGATTAAAACAAACACCTGCAAGCAGGTGTAGGGGACAGGGGTTCAATCCCCAGGCCTGCAGTGCCACTGCCCAACCCCCACCCCCAGGGCACACTGAATTGGAGATTGAGACTGGGTGTGGTGGTGCATGCCTGTAATACCAGCTCTTGGGAGGCTGTAAACAGGTGGATCATTAAGAGTCCGATCTAGTAGTGAGACCCTGTAGACCACTCCCTAAAATACACACACACACACACACACACACACACATACACACACAACACACAAAAACCAACCCCCCAAACAAAAGCAGTACTATAAAACATGAATCAAATATAAAGTAATATCACATTTTAATAAAATCATTGTATATGTGTAAATTTACATGATGTAAAACCAAGACCATATGTGCTAAAAAAATCTCAAATGAATGTGTAACCTTTACACTGATTATTTTATGAAAGATTGAAAGTAAATTCTGTAGTAAACTCCTCAGGCTAGTATGATATAAATATTCTGTTTATGTATTGTCTAAAGCCTCCTGGGACTATTGTCTAAACCCATGGGAATCAGTCATAATAGAACATCAGGCCCACCTCTATACCTACAGAATGAGAACAGGCCCAGAGATTCATATGCTTATTAAAGTTTAAGAGATACTGAGTTAGGCAGTATACTAATACACAGAACATCTTTGTATTTGTCATCAGAAGAAACCTAGAAAATATGAAATACTCTCTTCTTAACTTTAAGGATAGAGAAGAATTATATATTTTGTTTTTCTAAAGAAAGAAAATCACTAAGGAAAAGTAGCTAAAACTTCATTGTTTCAATAAAATCAAATTTTTTTTTTTTTTTTTTTTTTTTTTTTTTTTGAGACAGGGTCTCTCTATGCAGTTGAGGCTGGCCTTGAGCTCACTTTTGTAGCCCAGGCTGGTCTCGAACTCACATCGATCCTCCTGCCTCAGCCTCCCGAATGCTGGGATTACAGGCGTGCGCCACCACGCCCGGCAAATCTCTCAAAATTTAAAAATTATGTGTGGGAAGATCATCTTGCCATCATCTGGATCAATTATCATCGTTATGTATGTGGTGAAATGTAGATTCTATAACAAGTTTTATATGACCAGGAAAACCAAGGAGAAAAAAATGCAAAGAACAAAGTAGATAATAAATATAGTATAGTTACTCACATGTAAAAACATGAAAAAAATTTGGTGTCATTAGTGAAATATTTAAAGTATCTCGCAAGTAAACTAGCTGTAATTTACCAGTACCTCTAGATAAAAGTGAAAGCAGGTTTAAGACAACAATGCCCTTTTGAAAGGACAACTTTTGAAATGCATCATTTTCTTCCAAAAATATGTTCATTAACAGTTTTTTGCTTGTTTCTTGTCATTCATTTCTATAATCTAAATTTTTTTAAAAAACCTAAAGTACATGTATGAAGGTTTTTAAAAATTACTACGTTCAACCTTCAAGACCACCTAGATCCCTGGCACCACATGCCATGATGGCCCCGACCCTAAGTGCTCTGAGCTGGCTATCGGGCATGGTGGTGCATACCTGTAATCCCAGGGCTGAGGAGGTTGAGATAACACGGTTACTATGAGTCTGAGCTGTGTATTGAGACCCTGCACCAAATACATTAAAAATAAATAAAAAGCACATAAATCACCAGTTATTATTTTATCTTATTTATCAAGCATCTAGATATAAATGCTACCTAAGAAATTGAATATGTAAGTCTTTTATAAACAAAAACTTGTATTGAAGAAAGAACTGGAAATTTTAAGTTGGCTTCCAAACACTTAGTTTAATAATTTTTTAAATTTTTTTAAGAAGTATGAAACTCAAAGAGATTAGCTAAAATTATATCAACTTTCCAGTGTAGAAAAGGCAAATTAAATCTTTATTATAGTACTCTCTTACCATTGTCAGTCAGGTAAAGAGGAGAAACCTCTTGTCCACCTTTTTACTATGGCAGTATCCCATAAGATCTTAAGTGAATGGGTATGGTGGCGCATAGCTGTAATACCAGCACTTCGTAGGCTGAGGTAGCAAGATGAGTTCAAGGCCAGCTGGCCTGCAAAGTGAATTCAAAACCAGCCTAAACAGCATAGGGAGGCCATCTCAAAAGGAAGAAACAAATAAACAAAAACTGAAAACTGTTTTTTTTCTTTAAACCAATTTTCATTATTTGTATTTGATAACAAACTAATTTGAAGGTAACATCATGCAATACAGCAAACATTGAATTCCTATTGCTTTAGTGAAATTTTATATCATTTCTAATGCTGCTTTTTTCCATTATCATTTTGTAATCTTTAAAAGAAACCCTCACAAGGCAATGCAATGAAGATGTCAACAACTTGTCTCACTGCAGACCTGTTACCCCTTTCTGGCGTATACTGAATTTTCAATAGCCTAATTTGGCTAACGTGTTCTCAATCTTATTTTCCAACTGTTTGATTAAAAAGTGACATAGGAGTGGGGACAACCACTAGGGACCCCCCTCCTGTCCCTCTCTTGGACAAGAGCTTTCTTTCCCCTAATAAAATATGTTCTGCTCATTAAAAAAAAAAAAAAAAAAAAAAAAAAAACCTCTTTAGGGCATACAAGACTGTTGTGCTTCAGACAATATCATTCTAATTGTGTCCATTTACTCCATTCCATTCCATTTATTCCTTGAACTCACCAATGCATTTTGTATGTTTTTCCTGCCTCAGAAATCCGCTTCTTAGGGGCTGAGGAAGGAAGAACTATGTACAAAGGGCCAAGTTTGAGTCCCAGCACTTCTCCACTAACTCCTCATCCAGATTCAGCTCACTGGTCCCTTCCCTAGGTTTCTTCATATTGATAGTGGATGCCTCTCTATGAATCCACAGTGCAGACTAACGACAGCGCTCGCCATATGCTGTAATCATTATGCCCTCTCAAGAGAACAAAGATCTCACTCAGCACTGTGATACTCAGTAGGTCTCACCATATAACGAAATATACCACTAACGCAGAACTGGGGGAATCGCTATAGTGATTGCAAGTCCAATGTGTGCAGTGAAAGAAACTTATCGTCCCTGCTTATTACTATAGAAGATTTGTTGGAGACTGAGTAATGGTGCAGAAAAATCATTTCAAAAGGTTATTGCAGATTCTGTTGATGAATATTCAATACAAAGTAAAATATTGTGCTATGGTAGAAATGATTGTGCAATTGGAGATCAGGTTTAGCATTCCAATTTCAAATATGAAAATATGGGTAACTGTACCAGCATGATGATGGGGAGGTCTGCATGGTACTATTTTTCTATTTACTGCAATGATGAACTTAGAAAAAAGTGGGTTTAAAGAAATGGACTTGAAATTTTTAGGGGACTTCTGAAATTTAGAATAGAGCAGTAGGCTCTTCATGCGTGGCTCCACAACCAGGAGCATCACCTAGAAATGACAGAAAGGAATTTTCCTTCCTATCCCAGTGCTGCAGAATCAGAAATTTGTTTTGAAAAGTTCTCTGGGTAATTCTGATGCACGCTCAGGCTGATAAGCACTGGTGCAGAATGTTATTAAAAGTTAGACAAATAACCCTTCATATTTACATGTAGTGGCTTAGGAACAAAAACTGATTCAAAATTAAGCAGAGAAAACAAAGGAGCAGTGGTGAGAATCCATTGGTGTGCCATCAGTACTACTGAAAATAGTAAACTAGCATTTAAAAATTGAGGTAAGATTACTAAAAGCTATAATAAAGTTAACTCTTGAGCTCTCGTGCTCACGAGGGAGGAAATCAAACACAAAAATGGAGGTCGAGCTCAATGAAAAGATTTCATTTTTGGAGGTGAATTTTCTCCCTTCATGAGTACAAGGGCACAAAGGAGATGATAAATAGTACACACCTGAATACTGATCATTAACTAGAATTGGCAAACTTAAATACCAGCAATGATACTATATTTAAATGAACTAGATTTGTTTGGGAAGAAGCTAGTATTCATGGATTCACTGAGACTCACAAGAATCCTTGAAGGTTGGATATGGCAACTCATGCTTGTCACTCCAGCTACTAGGGAGGCTCAGGCAAGATACCAAGTTTGAATGCAGCCTGGGCAACACGGCAAAATCCTATCTCAAAGAAATGAACAAACAAACAAACGGGACTAGGACTGCAGTTTATTGGCAGCTTAAATCCCCAGTATCAACCAAAAAGTAGAGAAAAAAAATTGGCTAATCAATATTACATACAAAACAATAGAAGCCCAAAGTGCCAAGCTTTACCTGGGTGTACAGAGCTATATCACTACTCTAGTTTCCATTTGTTTTTAAATTTAGGGCCTAATTTGAAGTTTTTAGTAGCTCCTTCTCTTCCACCTTCTAAAAGACAGTGGAGGACTCTTGCAAAAATATAAGGAAAATAGGACAGAAGAGTCCAATGTTTGGTAATGCAAAAAAAGTGTACTACATTTTTAGGGAAGAATTTAGGTGTGGTGAAGTGGATTTCAACTGCTAAACTTAAGACACAAAACTTAGATATGATCAGACTCAAATAATTCTCAATGAAAACAACACAAACATTGGCTTCCCAATTCTTCAGATTGCATATCTAAAATCTAAACAGCAGGGCTCCACCATGCATGGGGACATTTCTGACAAAACTTGTCCACGCAGGGGCTGCAGGCCTCACCTCTGCATGGCTCTGGTGTGGAATGCTGTGGCAACAGAGAGGGTGGGGAATTAAGTCAACACATTTGGGTATTAGCTTTATTTAGGAGGATTATAAGTTTAAGCCTGAGTAATTTAAATTGTCTCAAGATTAAAAAATAAAAACGAAACAAACAAAAACCAGAAAGGGCTGGAGTTCAGTTTGGGGACCAGACTTTGAGGAATTCATTTGAATGTCCTCCATCTTTCTGACCCATGTCTCAAATACCAAAGCCCTGAAAGAAAGCAAGTGGGTAATTAAGGGAGGTTTTTCTGTCCTTGGATATCCCATTCTTCTCTAATGGCGAGTCAACAATACAGCTGCACTACTTCTGCCTCAGTCCTGGGAGCAGCCATCTTCCCTGAACAGGGCCAGTCACAAGGGCTTGTGGGGCAGTGGGGCTGCAGAGCCTCCCCCTGACTGCAGGACCTCCCCGCCATCCACTTCGGCCACATCAGGGCTTCAATGTTGCAACTCTAACTGACTCAAGGCACCGGTCAATGTGGTGTCAGGGTTTTACTCTCCTTGTCCCCACGTACTATACATCCATGCCTTCTCCACTCAAACCACTCTTAAAAACCTCAACAGGTCTTGCCAGCTCAGATATTATGGGGAAATGAGACCGTTCTTGTTTATGGCTGGTGCAAATGTATGACAGAAATGTGTTACCCAGTTTGTCAGTGAGCTGCTTCTCTCAGTTCCCTGTTAAAGGGGTTACTTTGAGGAAGGTAGTATATTTATAAAAGGGAGCCATGGATTAAAAAAAAAAAAAAAGCAGTATTGAATCATGGGAAACAGGAAGGCTCCAGCAAAATGTGTTGACAAGTAGAACTTCAAGTATTTTAATTTATATCTTAATACAAAGATCTTAAGAATGTAAAGATGAGAATTATGGGAGAAGGTGTGTGGAGACCCTATATTCAGTCTAATATATTTACAACAAAGTAAATTCATTTAAAAAAATCATGTTTCAACTTTTTATATTTATATACCATGTAACCAGTTGTTGAAGGGACATGTACGAAAGAGATCAAAAAAACTTTGTCCAAAAAATCTAAATCTTGCCAAATTTTTCAACAAATTCTAACCCCTGAAGTCAGAAGTTCAGTAATTATCATAGGATTAAAAAAAAAGTAGCAATACGTAAGCCCCAGGATGGAGTTAGGATTTCTCAAGTTATATTTTCCTTTTTCTCTGAACTTCATTTTCTTAATCTCTGCATTCCACTTTAAACAAGACTGGTAATTTGTGTTAGATCGGCAACCTCAGCTCTGTGTACGATGTCAATTCTCTTTGCTCAAGGATGACCTAGATCACTATTTCCAATAGGTGGCCTACAGTTTATAAATTATTATAAAGGTTAGTCTTAATAAAATGAATTAATCATCTCAAAGTTTTTTTTTTTTTACAAATTTTGAAACATTTTTCAATATATAAGCCAGTGATCTTCTTTTATAAAATAACCATTTGCCACATGATAGTAAAAAATGACTTAAAAGCTAACTCATTGTCTTATGACCATATTCACTCCAACTATGGCTAATTTTCTTATATTTAATCATGAAGTTTCTGGAAGATGGGTTAAATGATGAAAAAATGGGCGGCCATGAACACATCCTTTAATTTCATTTCCAAATTGGTGCTTCATTCTACTGATAATATCTTGGATGTCCTCTCTTGATAAGTATGTGGGTAATTGTCTAGATAGCCGAACTGCTTCTCCCTGTGAAGAAAAAGCCATACTTTATTTACCTTAGCAAGAAGGCAAAATCATGTTCATCTTATTAATTTACTCAATAAATATCTATTCTACACTGACCATGTTGTAGATTCTGGAGGTAATACTGGCAAATAAGAAAATAAGACCTTTGTTTTTATAAAATTTATATTCTAGAGCAGAGAAACAAAACAAAAAGAAAAATTTATTGAGTAAATAATACATCATACAGAACAATTATATAATTACATCTCTTCTATGAAGAGGTGCCATTAAGACTTCCATTTCAACTTTCATGCACAGAACTTGGGGAAAGAAAATCATTTCAGGCAGGGAGAACAATAAAAGTTTAGTGTACTTCAGCCATTATTAAAGGGAAGACATAGCACCGTTAGGGGAGTTAGGCAGAGGGCAAAGGTAAACATAAAGTGAAGTAAACAGGGTTTTGTTACTGCTTTTTTTTTTTTTTTTTTTTTTTGAGGCAGGATCTTGCTACATAGTTCAGACTGGCACTGAGTGCATTATGTAACCTCGGCTGACCTCAAACGCACAGTGATCCTCCTCCTGCCTCAGCCTCCTGAGTGTGGGATTACAGATGTGTCACCACACCCTGCTACCAGTCTTTAGGCAAAAGTCTGACGTGCATTTCACATTTTAAAGCCATCAGCATGGCGACACGTGAAGTATGGAAGCAAAAGCTCTTGCTGACACCTAATACAGAAAGGCTGTGAGCAGGGTGATAGTAACTGAAAAGGAATGTGGTACAGACTGTTGGCATGAGTTTGTGGTAGTCAAGAAGCTTGAAGGATCACAAGTCCAAGCCCAGCCTAGGCAACCCAGGGACTTACCAAGACCCTGTCTGAAAATAAAAGGGCTTCAGATTTAGCCCTCTGTTCAATTTTTGGTATGATCAAAAATAAAAACAAATGTAAAAAGATAATGCATAGATGTGTAATTTCCACAAATTTGGTATGTTAACATTTTTCTAGAACAGGATGAACTGATGGTTTGGGGATAAGACAATGTTAGCAAATCTTTTTTTCTTTTCTTTAAATATATTTATTTTGTTTTCTTTGAGACAGAGTCTCGCTGTGTAGCCCAGGTTGGTTCTGAACTCACTATGTAGTCCAAGCAGGCCTTGAACCTGCAGCATTCCTGCTTTCGCCTCCCCAGTAGTAAGACTGCAGGCACTCCCATGTCCTCTGGAACATTCGTTCTTCAATCTGTTATTCTCTTTTGCACCAGTTCAGTACAAACATGATAAACATATTCTTTCTTCTTTGCATTATCACACGACTTGCTGACATTACTTTTCCCCAAACTACTCTACTATTTGACCCCTGGAAAATGCCTGCCACTCACTCACTGTCTAGCTCTCCCTAAGGTCACCACTGTGATGTAGTAGCTATGCCCAGTGGTCTTCTAGCAACCACTGCCATACATGGAATATGATAAAAATATTTATTTTTAAAATTTCCTTCTTGGCTTGGCTTTTCTACCTTTTGGTTCTTTTTTTTCACACACTGTACTGACTTGCCTTATTCAGATTGGTCTTCAATGGAAGTATCCTTGTTTCTAGAAGTTTCTCCTTAACAACCATATTGCCAGTCTATGATGTGAAACTTCAATGGAATTTTTAAAAATAATACTTTCTTCTTGCAAACAAACACTACAGAAACTGTTTTATTACTCTTATACCATTTACTATTTTCTTAAAGAATAACTAAACGATTTGAATCCTACCCAAGTTGCTTAATCTAACATTACTTACCTCTAAATAACTTAGCACTTTGCGAGGTCTACATTCATAAATTTCCTTTGCATTTTTGTTTACTATAGCATTAAGAATTTCTTTTAAATCCATTAATCCATAGAATGGGAGACAATTAGCCATTCCTTCTATTTCTAAGTAGCTTTCAGTCATAGAAACTCCTGAAAGAAAAACACCAAACAAATAGACTTAAATTTGTTTAGTTAAAATTACATTCCAGAACATGTCTATTAAAAAAAAAAAAAGCACTGGTAAAACATTTAGTGAACTTCCACCAGAATTTAATATGGTCAGACAGCTTTGTTCCTTAGTTAGAAAATAAATAGCAATGTCCCGTAGGGTTTCACATGAAGTCACAAGTGCTCACTGACACCACATGTCCTTTATATAATTTAATTTCATCTCAGTTACTGCTGGTTTGGTCTTTATATTTGTTTAGAACATTTCTTACTTTGGAGAGAAAATGAAGCCCCATGATATTCATTAAAACACAACTGGTTAAAATGTTTTAGCAAATGGTGCTCTTCAAGTTCTATCCCACTGACTTAATATCTAATCTAAAGGCCTAGATTATTTTGTGATGATTTCAATTTACAAGTTATGAAAGAGTCACATTGTAACTTACTAATGTATAATTAATTTGAGGAAATTAAATGCTAATGACTATTCAAAACAGTTCATCAAGACAATGTTTAGAACGGACATGTTATCTTTTAACTATTTTAAGTAACTTAAAGCTAAAAAGCAGATGATTCACTGAGCAAAAGTTGATAATCACTAAAAGCATACATTCCAAAGCATCAGTATTTGGCTTTAGAATACTACATGACTTAAGAAAATAGCAGAGATTTGTCTTGTTTAGATATGTCTACAATAATGTGCTTACTGCTGAAATTTGAATCATGCCGCCTACAAGTGAGGAAAATGGGACAGTTCAACTTTGGATAACCTTGTATAATTCATTATCAATGGATTAATTTAAAAAGGGGTGCTGCCAAGTATATTGTCAGGTGCTTGGGAGGCGAAGCGATAGGGTCACAAGTTTGAGGCCAGCCTGAGCAACTTAGTGAGCTCTGTCTGAACTAAAAAGTAAACAGGACTGGGGATGTAGTTCAGCACTAGGGCACTTGCCTCATATACAGGAGGCCCTGAGGTGCAGCCCCAGTGTGGAGGGATGAGGGGAGGAAAGGAAAAAGAACAGAAGCCAAGAGGTCAGGGAAGCAGAGAGAGGAGAAAGGAAGAGGGAGACAGACAGAGAGACAGAGAGACAGAGAGACAGAGAGACAGACAGACAGACAGACAGACTGAGTAGTGTGATGTACTTGATGAGTTTCAGATCCTGCAACTTCAAATACCTAATCGCTAAACTGTTCTTTGTCCTGACCTGGAGGAGAGAGAAGTGGGAGACTTAACAGAGAGCAAGCATGGTTTTCCTAGGAAACAAAACTCCTTAAGTGGATTTTGAAATAAAGTAGGCAAATAGGAAGGGGAAAACATTCTAGCTCATATATATATAGATACCAAAGTGTCTCAAAGTATCAGTCCTTCATTATAACTAATTCTACTAACTACATCTGCTCTGAAGGTGCAGCACCTGTCACAGGTGTTGGTAGGTATGGGTTCAAAGGACTTGGCCACAAGTGAGAAAACAGCAATGAGTGACACTTGGCACTATATTATAAACTTTCAAGAAATTTCATAAAATTCTATGAAATGCTTTACAATTTTTCAAGGAAAACAAAGTGGCTTGGTAAGTTTTTACTTCTTAAAGTACAGAATTCTATGTAGAACAGAATGCTATTCTCATCAACAAGTGATTTTTATGAGATTTTTTCTCTAATCAGATTTTTTTCTTTATACATATCCAAAAATGTTCTGTGAAAACTGGACAACTGTTGATTCAGTTACAAATAAAATTCTCACTAAATGAGACATGGTCCTTGAGAAAACACAATCTAACTTCAAAATTGTCTCTCCCACTCTTTTTCTCTCCTTCCTTTTTGCATTGGAGCTCGAACCCCTGACCCTTGCACTGAGCTACATCTCCAGCTCTTTTGAGTCAGGGTCTTCTGAGAGTTGCTAAGCTCCCCATGCTGGGCTCGAACTTCCTCCCTCGGACTTACAGTGTGCTGGGGCTATGGGTGTGCAGCGTCGTGCCGGCTGTGATCTGCTAGTGACAAGGAGAGGAACGCTGCTCACCATGTATGTGTGCCCAATCTCAACCGAATCAAGTCAGTTTGCAGATTTTTTTTTCATCTTTGGTGTCATGCAAAACACTTGACATCATTAAAAAACCACTATCAGCAAGCTAACAGTCAAAAGTATCTATCCGGGGGAAAAATGCATTGGGCAGCTCTAAACAATGAATATGCTTTTAGTACAGATTGGACAATTATTTTGTTAAAAAAAAAAAAAAAAAGCACCTGCCATCAACGTCACATAGCCAAACAGAAAAACAGATCACTAATAAAATAGGTTCACACACTTTGATTTGCACTTCAAAAAATTAAAAATGTGTCAGCAGCCCTGAGGAAGGCTTCTAGGAGGATAAAAGGAACTGGCAGGCAGGTAGGATGGCACATGCCTGTAATTTCAGTGCTTGGGAGACTGAGGCAGGGGGATCACAAGTTTGAAGTCACCCAGGGCTACAAGCAGAGTTTGAGGTCCTCCTAGGGTAACACAGAAAGATTCTCTCTCAAAACAAAAACAAAACCCATACAAAATTGCACATTTCACCAAAAAAAAAACAAAACAAACAAACAAACAAACAAAAACAAAATTGCACATTAGTTCAGGTTGTGAACTAATGAAGGTGCAAGATGGGCTAAAGGGAAAATCTGGACACCTATGCCACTGCTGAGTGCTGGGCTCACTGGCTTATGTTACCTCATAATATGGTGCCCCAAACTACTATATGAAGTTAATGACTCGATTGTAATAGGCAAGCAATCTAACAAATGGTTAAGAGCTAGACTCTAAAAGTATACTGCTGGTGTTCCAATCTTGTTTCTACATTAACTGTGTCCCTTACACAGAATCTGACTTTGCCATGCTGACATCTCCCACTTGTAACAGAATCTATGTCACAGGCTGAGGGAGATTATGATGCACTATCTCTTCAGACTAGTACTCTACACACAACAACTACTCAAGAATTATTACTGATGACAAGGAAACAGCAAGAGCAACTGAATTGCCCCAAGACACACTATGCCTCTGAGTACATACATGATCTGTATCCCAAATCCAAACAGAAGTGAGGAGAGGTGGGAAATTTAGGGCAGGAACTTGAACATTGCAAGCACCACATGAAAGGGCTGCACGAGGAGAACAACCGAACACTCTGATCCAGCTCCATGATCTTGTAAACAGTCTTTCTTCTGCACTCCAGGATATAACCAGTTTGTGGGCAGGAGAGGTGATGATGGAGTCATTCCTCATGGGCCCTGAGGTGCCCTAACAAGTGACGGGTACAAATAGGATGAATCCAGCCTCGGAAGCTGTGGCCACAGCTTAGTAAGGAGACTGTAAAAGAACTGGAAAGGGCCCGTGGGAAAAACCATCCTCTCTTAGAA
The DNA here is from genome assembly GCA_004027025.1 of Myocastor coypus. Lineage (NCBI taxonomy): Eukaryota > Metazoa > Chordata > Mammalia > Rodentia > Myocastoridae > Myocastor > Myocastor coypus. The sequence continues at coordinate 39,123 of PVJA010012854.1, forward strand.
AAATGGCCTCTATCCACCCAGATAATTTCCTTATTAAGCAAAGATGACTGTCAGTCTTCTAGCAAAGCCATGTGCTCCAATCCCCATCCACACTCCAAGTAAGATACTGCTTATGCTGTATGGCTATTTGGCAAAACAAGTACATTTTTTTTTTTTAAAGGTAAAGAAGATACCTATTTTTATTAGGCCATGCTGGTAGCCTACCTATTTATGCTCCATCATCTAAAAAATATTTTTATAGCCAGACACAGTGGCACGGCTGTAATTCTAGAAGTCAGGAGGCTGAGGCAGGAAGGTCAAGATTTCAAGGCCACCATGGGGTACATGGTGAGACACTATCCTCACCCTAAAACTATATTTTATAATTTAACGCAGGCAATCCATGTATCAAATAATGACAAAACTTAAAACAAAATTAGCTGATCAGTTAGGAATATGCAAATGCAATTTATTAGACAGAAACAGACACCAAATCTGCTTTTCTGAGGCACAAGTAATCTTTAAATGAGTCTACCTTTGCAAGACTAGAGGTGATTTTTAGTGAGATGAAAATATACCATGACACTTGAAAATTATGAAATCCAAATGCCATTATTAAAATACATTTACTTTCCTAAGCCAGAAAAATTAAATACATTATCATACCTGGTGTAAATTTTATTTTGAAACCATTTGCTGTAAGACGAGGATCAGATAAATAAGTTGATCCTCCATATCTCTGGTCATCTGTTGTCATTTTATATAAAGCTTCTAAATAGTGAGATCCATTAAAAACACTGAAAAAGAAATTATGGCTCATTAGCTTAAATATGCAGATTAAAAATATGAGAATTTAAAAAGTGAATTCAGGGGCTGGGGAAATAGCTCAGTGGTACAGCACCTGCCTGGCACACGCAAGATCCTGAATTTAATTCCTGGTACCACACACACATAAAAAGTGAATCCAAGGACCTTTCAGAAAACATTATCATCCAAAATACAAATGTTTAAGTAGTCCTTCCAGAAACTTTTTATGTAATTGTTACTACTTTATAAAGATCTACTATATATAGTACAACGTACAGAAAGGAAAAAGATAATATCTTGTAGAATATCACAAACTCAATGTAAAATTTTAAAATGGCTCTCCACACATAAGACAAAGGAAAACTTTTATGTATAAGTAACAACTCTTAAAGTAATATAGTCAGTAACTCAAATAGTTTATCTTATTAAACTTTAATTTCTAGACGTTTCTAAGTGTATATCTTTTTCCCCAGGAACTTCTAGATTCATCAATTCAAGCTTGGGAGAGCTTCCTTCACCCTAGTCCAAGCATGGATGTTGCCAAGGGTAGTATGTGGAATGATTCTAGCTAGTGGTGTCAACCCTGAAGGAAATTCGGAGGGAGCCAAGTATTATCTAGGGTACAGATAGACCACTCACACTGCTTTTAGCTTTAGTCAAACTCCCTCCCATCAGTTGCAAAAGCTAGTAAGTTAGTAAGTGAACATTAATACTTTTCTGAGTACCTCAATAAATAGTTTGGTGTCTTTCAATGTGGCAGATACTGTCTTGGTAGGCTAGGGACTGCATCACGTTCCAGTGAAAGGATGACGCACTATTTTATTATGTCTCTATATCCTCTGAAAAGGCAAATGAAGTTGGTGTGGTGGCACAAGCCTGTAATTTGAGCCACTTGAAGCTGAGGGAGGTTCACGATCAAGGTCAGTCTTGCACAAAAATAAAATTGAAAAAGGTATGCACCTTGAGACCACAATGTTCACGTGAAATAGATACGGCAAGCAAGCTTAAATATCCCATGACTTCTCTTATATGAGAAACTTAACGCATAAAAATGGAGCAAAATAAAAGAAGTAGGCGATAGACCTTTCTCAAGTGGGAAGGGGGATCCAGAAATGAAGGAAAAGTGTGAAGGAAAGGAAAAAGGGTTGAAAAAGGAATAGCCATGTGTTCATATAGCATGCACTGCAAGCATGGAAACTAAAATAATATAAATAAAAAACAATGAAAATTATTTTTTTTAATTTTAATAAAATTTTTAGAAGTTTTAAAGGGCTTAGGATGTGACTCAGTGGTAGGGTTGTCTAGCATGCACAAGGCCCTGGGTGCCATTCCCAGTACTAGAGATACAAAATGAGGAAAAAATCAAATGAAGGGCCGGTGAGATGGCTTAGCAGTCTAAAGCACCTGTTTAGGCAAGGTTAGGCAACTGCAGGGACCGCGGTTTGATCCCTGGCACCACATGCCGCACCAGCCCTACCCCCAGCACAAGCTGAACTGTCCATAATACCCCCCCAAAAAAGAGCAAATGAAGTTCTGTCTCTGCTTGACACAAAGAGGACAGACACACACACTCCTTTCTTATCTAGCCAACATTCTGAAAGTTGGTCTAAGAGTGTGACAATGTTTAATATGGTCCACAGTTAAAATATCTACATTGGAATCTTGGCATCCTTGCTTATAGCTATGTAAAAGTAGGTTATTTAACTTTCAGTTTCCTATAAAGTGTGGATGTCAGTCTCAACTGAAAATAATGTCATAAAGAGCTACAACACTTTTGTCATATAGTAAGTGCTCAATGAACACCATCAACTGAACCTTTGTGGAGTACTTTGCATCTTACAGACATTTAACTTCCTTTACTACAGGTAAACTACACACTTGTCATTAGAACTCTGGTGAGGATGCTGAACTCCAATCCTTAAATACTCTGCCAGTGTTGTGGATAACTGATCCACCACTAGGTTGTTTTTTTTTTTCCCCATTTATGTATTTAGTGTAGGGTCTCACTACGCCACTTGGACTTGTAGTGATACTCTTGTTTGTAGCCTCCCTAGCGCTGGGGTTACAGGCATGCACCACCACACCTGGACTGCATTCCGGCTAAGCATACCCCGGGGGCGGGGCTGGTGTGGCATGCAGGAATAGGACTCGGTTTTGGAGAATATGCACTGTGAGGGGAGATACCACACTTTCAAAGACAAGGGAAGGTAATTACACTTTGAATTATACTTCATTACTGTGCATGCTCAATTAGAGAAGACTGACATTTGGTAAAGTACAAGCCCTAAATACTTAAGTGTGCAACAGATTTCTTTTTGAACTGAACATAATACTGAAAAAAAGTATTCTAAATGAGGATCTACAAACATAATTTAGAGAAACAACCAACTTTAACCATTCAGATGTGCTCTAGTTCTTTTTCTTTTGTTTGTATGCTTGTTTCTCCCTAATTCTTTTTAGGGAACAAAGAATACTACCAGGCTTTTTCATTACTTGTTTCAATACAGGCTCAGGCACTGTTTTCTAATTATTCTTCTGACAGTTTCCTAAGCCAGTGTTGAGAAAATAAAAGACAGTGGATTTTAGTTAATGTAGTCACTTGTACCTTGTTTGAAAATGTAGATTTAACTTATGTTTTACTGTGTTCTAGCCCAATTTATTTCCCTTTTTGATAGGAATGTACTTAAGCAGGGCTTAACATTTTTAAATGATTTCTTCTGGAAGCTCTGAAATATCTAACATGTACTAACAAATTCTGAATTATCTTTCTAATTTTTAGCTTTTTCATCTTTATCCTGTTGACCTTAAGTCAGGTTCACAGATGTGAACTAAAACTAAGATTACAAAATTACAAGCTACTAGTTCCATGAAAGATTATAAATACAATTTTTAGAAGATTTCTTTAAATACCATTTATTCCTACTGAAAGACTGTTAACCTTTTACCCTTTATTTCTAATCTAGTATAAATTCATGTTCTTAAGAATTAAAAGCTGTATTACTTTACCATACCTCTCTGTTAATACAATTGGCTTTTCCAGTGGTTCTGCAGGAAGTTTATGATTCTCAAGAAGTCTTTTAAATAGCAGGGCTTCTTCTACTCTATAAGGATTTAGGAACATTATCTCTGTTTTGCATGTAACTAACCAGGCATCAGGAAACCTGAGATTATGGATCACATAAAGCTCATCTTTTCCTTCCAAGTCAATTTCTTTTTGTTTCTCAAAACTCGTTTTCAAATTTTTCATAGAAAAAGGGATTTGTATTACTTTAATATTTTTACAGCTTTTTTTTTCCTTTTGGGACTGAAAAAGTGCATCAAGCTTGGGCTGATTAGATAATGAAGTTTTCAACTTGTGCTTCTGTGCCAAACTCCACGTGCTGGTAGATTTTATCTTTGTTCTGCCATCTTTTAATGGTATTTGTGACTCTTGTTCAATAGCTTTTTTCATTTGACTATTGTATCGTTCCAAGTCTTTAGCAGCCTTTTCTTCATATCTAAGAGAACAGATAAAAGTATGAATGAGGTCATATCAGAAATATATAACTACTTCAAGTAAATGTAAAAAAGAACTCGTAGGTCTAACAACAAAGCATGCATTGGCTTAATCTTTCTGTATATGTTTATGCTAAAATTATCAACAAAATATAAACTTGTCTACTTAAAATAAGCACTGAAGAGCAACCAAAAGTGGACAGAACTCAGCATGGGTCCACATTTGTATGTACAGCTACTGCGGAATGTTTTTAGTAGTAAGGGGATGACAAGTAAGAAGGCCGCAGTCAGGCAGCCTGTCAAGAGAATATACAACTACTCACTTCTCTAATAACCTGAGAAAGAAAACTCCATACATATGAGTCAAGAAGAAGAACCACGAGATGGCTACAGGAGCTGAGCAGCTCCAAAAGCTGCCTAACGCAGGGGAAAAACGGAAGTGTGAAGTCTGAATTCCACATAGTTTTATGGCTTGGCAAACACCTTGCACTTTCAATTATAACTGGAGGAAGGCTGTAACTTTCAGCATCCTAGAGGTAAGGACATTGCTGTGGGACAAATGATCCAACTCTCCCTCACAATCTATATCCAAGTGAAAAAACCTTCAAAATCTGAATGGTGACCATGCAATTTAAGCTCTCTCCAAACAAAAATTAATACTTTGCAGAAAAAGAAAACAGAAGTGAGAGTTTCAAACATGTGTCCCACAATGTCCAATTATACAATTATGAATTACTATTGAAGCAATGCAAGAAAAATGTGTCATTATCAAGAAGCCCTAAAGGTTATAATTAGTAAAGAGAAATAAAAATAGTTACTAATAAATGCTTAAAGATATAAACAACAGAAATATTAACAAATAAATTATCTTTAAAAAGTGAAATGAAGTATTGGCCCTGCCCTTGGGGTGCACTGAGACTGGTAATTGAGACTGGGTGTGGGTGGCGAGCACCTGTAATCTCAGCTCTTGGGAAGCTGTAAACAGGAGGATCACCACAAGTTCATCTGGCAGTGTAACCCTGAGCACACTGAAGACCCTTCCCTAAAAAAAAAGTGAAATGAAAATTCTAAATTGAAAAAATTTGAAGTCCTAAATTAAAAAAAAAAAAAAAATAGAAACTTGGAGAAGAAAGCAATATTGGAAGAAATAAACCCTAACAGTTAATGTGAAGAAACCTAACAATGTACAGATCTGAAAGCAGTAAATCCAAAGCAGAATAAATGTAAAGAAATCTATAGCTAGACGCATTAGAATCAAACTGGTGAAAAACATTAACAAAAACCCTACGATTAGTGAGAGAGAAAGGGAAGAAAAAAGGGTGGATTCATCACAATGCACAAATTAACAGTTTTAAGTAGCAAAGTCCAGATCTGACTATATCCATCAAAAATGTCCCTCAAAACAAAGATCAAATTGTTATTTTAAATAAAAGGGGAGCCGGGCGTGGTGGCGCACCCCTGTAATCCCAGCACTCGGGAGGCTGAGGCAGGAGGATTGCTGCAAGTTCAAGACCAGCCTGGGCTACAAAAGTGAGCACAGGACCAGCCTCAACTGCATAGCGAGACCCTGTCTCAAAAAGACAAAAAATAAATAAATAAATAAATAAATGGGGAATTTTCTGCCAGCATACTTATGGCATTAAAGAATGACACTAGATATAAGTAGAATATTTCATATTAATATATTAAGATTAAATAGATTAAGAAAAGTTAAGGATGCACAAAGTATTTACCAAAGGAAACATATGTAAAAGCAACAGAATTAAAATCAGACACTAGCCATGCCGGGCCCACCCTTGGAGCGCCGAGACGTAATTGAGACTGGGCAAGGTGGTGCACATCCCTGTAACTTCAGTACTTGGGAGGCTGAAAACAAGAGGATCACTACAAATCTGTGTTGTCAGACTCTGTAGAATCCACTCTAGCAGAAACAAACCAAGCTCCTTTTGACTTGACTGAAGGTGAATTCGAATTAGTGCCAGGATTATAGCTGAATATATAAACATCCTACTAATAAATGCTCTAACCACTATCATCTTCTTAGATTTCATAGTAATAGCTATAAACCCAGAATTATTCTCAAAAAATTTTATAATTAAAACACTAATTTTAACTGACTTATTCTTATGAATTCGAGCCTCATATCCTCGATTCCGTTACGACCAGCTCATGCATTTACTATGAAAAATTTTTCTTTTTTTTTTTTTTTGTCTTTTTGAGACAGGGTCTCCCTATGCAGTTGAGGCTGGCCTTGAGCTCACTTTTGTAGCCCAGGCTGGTCTCGAACTCGCACCAATCCTCCTGCCTCAGCCTCCTGAGTGCTGGGATTACAGGCGTGAGCCACCACGCCCGGCTTGCTTGAAAAATTTTTCTACCACTAACCCTTGCACTTTGTATATGACATATCTCAATACCAATTTTTTATCCAGCATCCCACCCCAATCAATCTAGAAATATGTCTGAAAAAAAGTTACTTTGATAGAGTAAATAACAGAGGTTTAAATCCTCTTATTTCTAGAAAAATAGGAATTGAACCTAAGCTAAAGAATTCAAAATTCTTTGTGCTACCCATACAGTATATTCTATCAGTAAGGTCAGCTAAACAAGCTATTGGGCCCATACCCCGACAATGTTGGTCTAACCCCTTCCCGTATTAAATAATATCACAACAATAACTATTTATACTACTCTTATCATAGGCACATTAATCACCCTAATTAGTTCCCACTGATTATTAATATGAGTAGGGCTAGAACCAAGTATAATATCATGGTAATACATGCTTATTAAAGAAAGATTACCTAAATAACACCTGGCTTCATTATAAACTAGATGGCAAATGGCTTCTTGGGTTACGTTACATGCAAGACTCACACTTCTTACAATCTCCCATTTATACTTAGAAGCTAGAGTTCTAAATTACTTATACAAAACACATGATTTTCAACCAAGTATTTTTAGTTCTTGGACATTCAAAATTCAGTATTTTTCCTGTGTGATGGAAAGTAAGTTCAAGACAAAGGTCACCATTTGTAATTAATTATAATGTGAAAATTTTCACATATGGTACTAATCTTCTGATTTACTCAAGAGGCCAATTTAATTAGTTTCTTGGGACATTAAAAAAAATGTCCAAAGAATATTAGGTAAATGTTAAGTAAAAACAGCTGCTACCATTGTGTCAATGTCATTATGAGAACTAGCAGCTTGAATGGAAAATATCCTCCTGACTTGACCAGCAATCAAATCAAATAACATTCCCAAGGTTACATTTAATTATAAAGTTTATCTCATATTTTCAGTAATATTGCAATTGTAACATTACTTTTGGTTATTTTAAGAAGAAATGTATTTATAGCTACTGCAAGTGAAACCTCAAATTAACATCAACTGACTCGAGACCTCAGTGGCAGGGCATGGGCCCACACATGGACTGTCTTCCAATGGAAAAAGTGTAAGAAAACAAGGGTGAAAAAAAAATTAAGGACCACCCCTTAAAAAAAAAAAAAAACTCCAAGTATCTCTTCCATTCCAAAGTCTGTGCTAAACTCAGCAAAAGTTGAACAACTTTCCATGATATGGGCCTTACCTCTCTGTCTTTTTTTCTTACCATACACTTTTGCCTGCTGCTCCTATAGCCTGTGTTTTTCAGTTCCAGAGTAAGACCGTTCCTTCCAGCCTGACAATCACTTAAAACCGCGGTTAGTTTCCACTCAGAGAAAGAATCCCTGGCCCCACAGATGAAATTAAGCCCAAATGCTAATTTCTCTCATAACTATTTTCTTTATCTCAAAACTCGCTACATTCTAAAATTACTAGTTGTCTAAATATGTCTTCCTCAGTAGAATGTACTCTTTATACTTAGGGAAAGTGTATTTCCCTTATAATTGAGTGCCTTGGGCTTTATAGACACAAAATCTTTAATACTACCCAACTGAAGAAAAGGAATGGAAAGGAACAAAAAAGAAGGAAAAAGAAAAAAAAGTAACAAGAGAGGACAGGAAGGAAGAAAAGGAAAGACGGAATGAAGAAGCGCAGGAGAGGAGACTACTCTCAGATGCCATATACCCCTCACAGAATTTAGGATCATAATAAAACTTCCAAGATAAGAAAAGTGGGTGAGATATCATCTTTATCCTAGACTCTCACTTATGACTTTAGACTCAGCTGATCATAGTTCAAGGACCTTAGGTCAGTGAAGGTGAAACTTTGAGAGCTTTCAAAGACAAAGACAGCTGGCTGTGACTATGCCATGATTTTGCCACCATTGTTGGGTTTAAAATACTATAAAATAGCATTTTGTGACATATAACTAGATCTCTGTTTCCAAGATACTTACATTTTCATGACAAATTTTCATTTCCAGAGTCCAAATGAAACTGAATTTTGACATGGCAAGTGAAAAATGTCATTTACAGCAGAGATATTCACTTTCACAGATTAAAAACTGGTTATATTCACCTCATAGGGAATGATTTTTTTGTCTCTTAGATCTATCAATGTCTTGTTTGACTGTCATAACAGTTCATGAGAGACTACCCATATATTTTTATCAAAAACTGACAAAGAATGACTCTTGTTAGAAGCTATATGTAGTATCTATCTGGCTATAAACAATTAGATAAGATTATTAACCATAATCCTAATAATCTGATAACTTGGGAGCCACACAGAGAAACAGCACTGATATTCTCCAACAGATAACTGCAATAATATTGGCTGTTTTAAGGTGACAAGAATAAACAGGAACAGTTTCACCTTAAACTGTTATCCTATTCCTATTTTCAGGAGAACTGAAAACATCTATACTTCATTTCTACTCTGGGACAATTCTCAATCTGTCACCTCTACATGATACAGTTCAACTTTAGTGCGTAGTATATTTAACAGTTAAGCCCACTCAACATTTTTTAGTACACAGAATACACCACACACACACACACACACACACAAACACACGGTACCATGTCATGTTTCAATATTAAAGTCCACTTAGCACCCCCATTGTTTGGCATTGGGATTGAACACAAAGAACCCTGAACATGCTATACTGACAAGCATTCTACCACTGAGTTATATTCTTAGCCCATTTTGTTTTTTGAAACAAGATCCTGAATATGACATCCTCCTGCCTTAGCATGCTAAGAAGCTGGGATTACACTGTGTGCCACACCCTGGCAAATTCACTTCTCTTTGATACACTCACTGTTGTGTCATTAGGTAAACTTAAATATAAACATAACTGTGATGACCTGCATGATGGTTGCAAAATAAAACTCTAAAACTCTAACATTTGTGAAACAATTAGAAATCTGAACATGTTTAATATAAAAAGAATGTCTTGAACAAATTCAGTAGCATACTGGATACAAAGTCAACACTTAAAAATTAATAGTATTCCTGCACATAAACAACAAATCCATTGAGAAAGAAGTTCATAATAGCATCCAAAAATAAAAAAAGAAAATTAGGAATAAACCCAACAAAGGAAATAAAAGATCTATATATTAAACATTACAATAGTCTGAAAAGTCAGATTGATGAGGATACCAGAAAATGGAAAGATATCCCTGGCTCATAGAAATTCCCAAAATTTGTAAAATTCCCAAAACTGTTATACAGATTTAATGCAATGTCAATCAAGATACCATTAGCATACCTCACAGATCTAGACAAAACATTCCTAAAATTCATTTGGAACCAGAAGAGACGTAGAATAGCAAAGGCAATCCTGGACTACAAAGGAAAGGCAGGAGGCAGCACAATCCCTGATTTGAAACTATACTATAAAACTGCTGTGGTAAAACCAGTATGGTAATGCAAAAAAAACAAAACAAACGCAAAAAAACCAGACCTGAGGATCAACTGAACAGATTAGAGCATGTAGACACAACTCTAAACACACTCAGTCACCTTATCTTTAACAAAGGGGCCAAACATGTTCATTGGAAGAAAGCTTCTTTAATAAATAGTGCTGGAAAAACTGGTTTTCCATATGCTGAAAACTAAAACTAGACCTATGTCTATCACCAGGCATTAAAGTAAAAATGGATCAAAGATCTAAGTATTAAAACAAATAATAAATGTACTGGAAGAGAAAGGAGGTAGAAATTTGAAGACATAGGGGTAGATGAGAGAGTGCATGAGCAAAAACAAAACTGCACGGGAAATACTTCAAAGAATTAACAACTAGAATCTTCATCTTATTAAAGTCTTTATACTTCAAAAGAAATCATGACCAGAATGAAAAGAAAACCCACAAATTGAGAATAAAGGACTTCTATCTAGAACATATAACAAACCCCAAATTCAAAGATTGAATAAAAAAACTGGCATCGGAAGTGAATACACACTTCTCAAAGAAATATGAATGGAAAATAACTATATGAAAAAAATTTCAATATCACTGGTCATTTGAGAAATGCAAATTTAAACAACACTGAGATTCCGTCTCACTGCGTAAAGAATGACTATCATCAAGAAATCAACCAATAACAAATGCTAACACAGGGCTGTGGGGAAAAGGAACCTTTCTCTGCTGTTGGTGAGAATGTAGAGTGGTATAACCACTATGGAAAACAACGTGGAGATTCCTCAAAGAACTAGAATAAGAGATCCCATTTGACCCATTTAACTATTTCTCTTATGAGCTTCTTCCCACAAGAGTTAAAAACACAGCAATATATGTGTACCCACTGTTTATAGCAGCACAATTTGTAACAACTAAATCTTTGCAACAACTCAATTACCCATCAATTGAGGAATAAATAAAAAAGTGGTCTTTTTATACAATGGAGTATCCTTCAGCTATAAAAAAAGGATAAACTTGAGGTTTTTATAGGCAAATGGATATAACTAGACAGCATACTCTTACATGAAATAAATAAACCTTGCAAGTGTCAACATTGTACTGTCGGGGCCTGGCAGGATGGCTCAGTGGTCTAAAGCACCTGCAGGCAGCTGCAGGGACAGCGGTTCAATCCCCGGCACCACATGCTGCGCCAGCCCTGTCCTGAGGGCAGGCTGAGCCAGTCATAAAAATAAACAAACAAACAAAAAGTTCTGAAACAAGAAAAAAACAAAAAACAAAAAAAAAAAAACATTGTATTGTCTCCCTAGTGTAAGATATTGGACAAGTAAATAAAACCCAAAATTTACAACAGACATTGTGAAAGGGAAAGAAACTGCTCAAAAGGATAGAACTCAGATACAGCAAAGGAAAAAAGTAGAATTATGTATGCATACACAAGGTTGCTAAGATAATTACACTACTAATTTGTATTAGTTCATTGAAAGGAACAGTTACTAGTGCTTATATTGGTCAATTTTGCATGCCTAGGGCTTATAATCTGAACAACTACTTTGAAAATAACAATATGCAATATAGAATCTTTTTTAGGAAAATAAGAATTTCATGCTTCCTTTCGGCCGGAACCGCCATCTTCCAGTAATTTGTCAAAATGACTAACACAAAGGGCAAGAGGAGGGGAACCCGTTATATGTTCTCCAGGCCCTTTAGAAAACATGGGGTGGTTCCTTTGGCCACATACATGCGAATCTACAAAAAGGGTGACATTGTAGACATCAAGGGAATGGGTACTGTGCAAAAAGGAAT
>PVJA010012855.1:0-50993 GCA_004027025.1 Myocastor coypus
CCTCCTCCTCCTCCTCCTCCTCCTCCTCTTTCTCCTCCTTCTCTCCCTCTATCTCTCTGTTTCTGTCTCTGTCTCTGTCTCTCTCTCACACACACACACACGCACGCACACACATGTTAGAAGTAGTCAAGCCAGGAATAAAACTGTATTTCTCCAGTGGAAGCCAACCAAAGTTCAGGGATTTTATTTATTTATTTTATTTTTTTGAGACAGGGTCTCGCTATGCAGTTCAGGCTGGCCTTGAGCTCACTTTTGTAGTCCAGACTGGTCTTGAACTCACAGTGATCCTCCTGCCTCAGCCTCCCAAGTGCTGGGATTACACCCAGCTCCAGGACTTTTTAAGTACTTTTTTTTTTTTTTTGCTGGACCACGGTTTGACCTCATGATCTTGCACTTGCCAGGCAGGCACTTGTGCCACAGAGCTATCTCCCCAGCCCCTTCAGGACTTTTAAAGTAGCAGCTCAAGCATATTATGTTTTGAATTAAACCTACATGAACGGAGGGTTTGTGGAGGAGATTGTGTGTGTGTGTGAGTGTGTGTGTGTGTGTGTGTGTGTATGTTTTGCGGAACCAAGGATTGAACTCAGGCCTTTGGGCTTATTCTACTGAGCTATCTCCCCAGACCCCTGTGGGGGAGACTTTTGTTTGTTTTTAGTACTTCCTAAGGTATTTAACTGTGAAACTTTGATATTTTCTACCTGTCCATACTATAAACTCACAAAACAGTGCTGCCACCTAAGTTGCTTTGTGTAATGTCATAAGCAGAAGGATGTTTTTTTGTTTTATTTTGTTTTTTAAAAGTTTAGAATGGTCATTGTCGTTTTTCAAAAAAAACCAAGTTAACCCACATCTCATAATGTGGCTTGGCAGTGGAGGGTGAGTCTGTTCTGCTCTCTCTAGAGCATGTTACAAGCCAATTACAGGGCCAGCCAAATAGCTCAGCAAATTAGAGGGGCAGGGAGTTCGATACCTGGGCTTGTCCTGCCACTGCCGGCCTAGCACCTGGGACACGCGGCCCTGACTGGGGGGGGGGCACCACACGTGTGCACCTTTAATAGCGAGCCTGTAAACAGGCAGATCACTACAGTCCAATCTAGTAGTGAAACCCTGAACACCCTCTAGACCCTTCACTGGGAGTCCAGAATTGTCCAGCTGCCCTAACAAGTGCAGGACACAAAGCAAGAGGAATCCAGAGTGGGCTCAGCATTTGTAGCAAGGTACAGCTGTTCCCCATTTTCCACGGAGGAATGGCTTCTGGGATCTCTGTGGATGCTCAAGTCTGATGCAAAACAACGAAGTATTTGTATAGAACCCAAACACATCCAACTGCATAGGTTGTTGCTGTACTGCATAGTTTAGGGAATAATGACAGGGAAAAAGGGGTCAGAGAGATGGCTCAGTGGTCTAAAGCCCCTGCTTAGGAAAGCCTAGGCTAACCGCAGGGACCGCAGTTTGATCCCCAGCCCACCCTCACAGCAGGTGGAGCCGCCCATAAAGAAAGACATGGAAAAAGGTCACACATGTTTGTACAGATGCAATTTATTTTTCAAATATCTTCTTTTTTTGTTTGGTTTGTCTTCTTTTCATCATTTTTATTTTTATTTTCTTTTTTTTAAAATTTATTTATTTTCTTGTTTCAGAACCTTTGTTTGTTTATTCACTCATTTTTATGGCCGGCTCAGCCCGCTCCGAGGGCAGGGCATCATTTTTATTTTTCAGGTATTGCCAATTCGTGGCTAGCTGAGGTGTTCATCCTGTGGCATCTCACTCCATCCTCATAGCAATATTTAATGATCCAGATAAATGATACCTTAATGCAGTATTTAAAAATTTAAAAGTAAGGCAGAGGGGGGCAAGATTAGTCTGAGTTCACTTATTCTTTCATTCTGCAAAGCTGGTGATTGAATCCTAGGTCTCATTATGTGCTAAGGATGCAGCCTACTGCTGCTCTATACCTCTAGCTCTTGAGTATCCTGACTTTCTTACCTTATTTTTTTATGTATTTAGTACATGGTCTACAGGGTCACACTGCACAGATCCTCTTGTTTTTAGCCTCCCAAGTGCTGGGATTATAGGTGTGTGCCACCAGGCCAGGTTTGGTGGCCAGCACAGCACAGGGGGTGGTACTGGGGATCAAACCTGGGTCCTTGCATTTGCCAGGCAGACACTTAGACTGCTGAGCTATCTCCTACACAGTCTTCTTACCAACCAGTTGGCTGAAAGATCACACAGCAATACTTTATTGGAAACAAGCACAGCTGATTTGTTTTCACCATTTTGCCAGAGCTTCAGGAAAAAGCAGACAGCATTGTCAAACCCCTTTTCACTAGAGCATACTTGGTTATTCTGCTTTTGTCAGAGACAGAAAGAGGAACTAAATCTGGAGGATGAAGGACAGTTTGTGAACAGCATTTCAGCTTGGAAAAGGGGACCCCCAAAACAGCAATATGCTGGTTCCTCATGGAACTTTTATGGAAGAAAAATCAAGCTGTAGAGGTCAGCTTCAAAGGGAGAGAGACCTTCCTACCTAGGCTCTTTTCCAGACCATTTTGAGACAAGTACATAAACAACCCCTCATCTACTGAGGAAGAAAATGAGCATTTAACAAGAGCCTAATGGTTACCCTAATCCACTCTAGTATTTTGCAAGCTGCAGTTGGAGCAATCTAAAAGCACAAATTTGTCACCAGGATAGAACAGGCTAGCATTTTCTAAGTGCTGACTGGCATCACTGGCGCATAATAAGTGTTGTAGAACGCTGTTCAGTAAATACATATCATGTTCTTTCTAGCTTCAGCCGCTCTGAGGGTCAAATGAAAACCTGGCCATTGCCTGCTCCTGCCCTCTGCTTCCCACCACACAGGCCTTGCTAAAATAGCTCTCCAGTGGGCCTCATTTCATCTCTGAGCAAAGCCATATCCTGACCCTCCTCTATGCCCTCCTCCTCAGTCTTTCCTGACTCTTGCCTCTTCATTTTAACAACTTCAATTGTTCCTTCAGATCCCCTCCGCTCAGATGTCATCTCTTTAGCTTTTCCTGACCTCTCAGAGGGAATTTAGGCTCTTTGGCTTACCCTCTTACCATACCATTGCTCACACTTGTAACCATATATTGTTTTAGGTGATTTGGTTTACCTCCCTCACTAGGCTGTAAAATCCCCAAGGACAAAAAAATGGTTCGAGCTCTGTTTCTACCTGTTAGGAAATCCTGACAAGGTAGGTCTCTAATGAAAGGTTTCAAATTAATAAGTACGAAAAGGTAAGTAATCTCCTTTAGGTTACCAGCCCAAACGCGCACAGACGACACATAATCAGACTCTATTTGGCTTTCAGCTGGGCGTGGTGGAGCACACCGGTAAGTCCCAGCACTTGGGAGGCTGAGGCAGGAGGACTGCTGTGAATTCGAGACCAGTCTGGGCTAGAAAAGTGAGTTCAGGGCCAGCCTGAACTGCATAGTGAGACCCCATCTCAAAAAGACAAAAAAAAAAAAAATATATATATATATATATATTTGACTTTGAAACCCAACTGCCTCCTCCCCTCCCTGAAGCTGGAACACAGGTGATCTAGGTGAGAGGCGTGTTTTTAGGAGCTGCAGAGTAGAAAGAGCCACAAAGGGACAAGCGCTGCAAGAACTCGTGCTACAGACGATGGCGTCTGCCCAGGACCAGGGGCACCCGTCACGTGTATCCTGCCGGGCCAGCCGCAGCCGCACCCGAGGGCAGGAATGCGGCCCCGCCCGGTACCCGCGCCAGCAAAACCGCTCCGGCCCTGGGAACTGACGTCAAGGACTGGGGCGCCTCCCGGCTAGGCGCGAGTACGAACGGGCGGAGGGAAGGGCCGTGAGGACACGCCCCCTTGCTCCTGCTCCGCCGCTGATTGGACTCAGGGAATCTTGGCTTGAGCTTCAGGAGGCGGGTGGAGGGGCGGGGCCGGACACGCCTCCTCCTCTCTGCTGCAGCTGATTGGCCCTCGGAGGCTCCGCCTTTAATTTTGGAAGGCAAACCTCGGAGCTCGCAGTAAGGCTCGGGCAGAGGATTGGCTGGCTGTCCCGGGGCTCAGAGGACTTTCTCCGAGGAACAGCGGCTGCGATAGAGGTAGTTCGGGCTGGCTTGGGGCTGCGTGTGGCCCGCCTTGGGCAATCAGGTACGTAGGTCGGCGGTGGAAGCGGGCGGGTGGATAGCCAGAGTCCGTGTGTCCCGAGTTACGCACGCAGATCTACTCAGAGGCCGTCGTTCAGCGGAGCGGCCTCATCTGAGCCCCGGAGACTGACCCGTGCTGGCCATGTCTCGGGTTACCTCGGCTGGGATACTCGCTCCCAGTCCTGGTCCTAGCGGGCACCTCCGCGGCGAGAAGCCTGAACTGCGCCTGCTCTCTCTCACACCTGGAAAGATTGGGATGGGCGCGTTTTAGCATGACCCATCGCAATTTGAGGTCCGTCGGAGCTGCCCTTCAGCCTGGTGCATAACTGCCCCCCAACCCCAGTGCTGGAATGCGGGGGATATAGCGAGGCAGGCTTGGTAGAATCTGAGTTTAGAGCCTTGCAACTTTGAAAATCCGCAGTAGCAGATAGAGGGTTCCAAGAGGTCCGAAAACCTTCGGAGGCCTTCTTTCCCCTGAGGACCTCCTTAGCCATCTGGCAGGAACAAAAATAGCAGTAGTTGAGAGCATGGGCACCGGGATCAGATCACCTGTGTCCAATTTCCAGCTTTCATCTACTTGCGTGTGATTTTGGGCAAGTTACTTGGTCTTTATAGGCTCAGCTTTGTGGTCTGTGAAGTGGGCTGAAGTGGAGAGAGGACTAAACAAACTCTCCCTCTGAAACTGCTCTTGCACTTCCTGCACTTGACGCGGCAAATCACCTCAGAGCTTAATCATAGAGCTTTGGTTTACGTGTATACTGATGAATGTCTCCTTTTGCCTTGTCCCAAGGCTGAAGGCTGTTCTTGGGGTTTGCTGATGGCAGTGATGATGAAAATGACCGTAATTCTGTTGTCCTCTTAGCTAACAGCCTGACCTTTATGGCGTTCATTCACTGAACCAACAGACAGTATATAGAAAGTCTGTTGTATGCCAGGTGCTAGAGTGAATGCTTTCACACACTTCATCTTCCTTATTCAGAAAGTCTTTTCTTTTTCCTCCCAATTTTGATGGTGAGCAAATGGAAGCAGGAGAAAGCAAGGCTTGTTTAAAATCACCCAGTTAGCAAAGGTGCTGCCACAATTCAAGGTTCTTGAGCTATTGAAAAAAAGTTATTCGTAAATTTAGTAATTTCTCTGTCAGATCATGTCTGAGAATTGGTCTGAGGAAAAGAGCCAGTTTGCTTGTTTTGGCCTTCATGGAGCGCAGCGGCATCTGGAGCCCACCTAGCCACTTGGGTTGGGCGCTCGTTGGAGAAGCAACCAATTCTGGCTGCTGTACAGTGGCATGTCTGTGCAGAGTAGCAGCCCTGGCCACAACTGTTGACTTGGGCCTTGGGCCAGAGCCTCTAGTTATTCTTCTAAGAGGCCCTTGGCCTCTGATTACAGAGATCATTGCCATCACTGGGGTTATTCAAAGGGAACACTAAGCAGAGCTGCCCAGCTGACCCATGAGTACTGGAACTCTCATTTCTGAGACCTCCCCCCCCCCATGATGTTACCTAGAAAGGTGCCAGGATTCACTTCGTGTATTACAAAGAATGGTCAATTCTGCACCATATTTATATATCGCAAGTTATTGTTGGTTAAATCACTTTTTAAACATATTTCTTTGTGAGCGATCTGTAGTTCCTTGTTGCCTGATTTAAAAAAGAAGTTGAACTTTGTCATTGTCAACATTTGATATTTACTCTGAAGGTGCATTTATTTACTTATTTATTTATTTTTTGTCTTTTTGAGACAGGGTCTCGCTATGCAGTTCAAGCTGTCCTTGAGCTCACTTTTGTAGGCCAGGCTGGTCTTGAACTCACACCAATCCTCCTGCCTCAGTCTCCCAAGTGCTAGGATTACAGGCATGTGCCACCATGCCCAGCTTTGAAGGTGCATTTTTACTTGGTGTCATATTGAAACATTTTGCAATGAGTCTTTATTCATTTGCCTACAGATCCATACCTGCTTTCGTGTATGCCAGATCTGAAATGGAAAGTCCTCCTGTAGCAGATCCCATTTGACATTTTTCATTGTTCAAGTATACACTGACCTTCCCGGATTACGGTCTTGACCAGGAAATCAGAGGGAAGGAACTACTGAACACACTCAATGAGACAGGAAATGTTTCTTCTGATAATAAAAATGTTTGCTTCGTTATTTTAGTTTTCCCAAAGTTTACCATCTACTTCTACATAGAATCCATCTATTTTTATTCTCAACCTCCCTCTCTACTGCCTGAATCCCTGGGTAGGGTAGAGACAAGGATAAGAGGCACTGAAACCTAGACATGCCAAGCCCTAGCAAAGGGTTGCAGATGAAGGGTCTAATTCTTCCAGACTTTTCTCTCCCTCAGTACTGGGAATTTTATTTTATGCTATTTTATTTTATGCTATTTTATTTTATTTATTTATTTATATTTATTTTATTTTATTTTATTTTTTGAGACAAGGTCTTGCTTTGCAGCTCAGGCTGACCTTGAGCAACAATCTTCCTGCCTCAGCTTCCTAAGTGCTGGGATTATAGCTATGCGCCACCACACCCGGCAGCACTAGAAATTGAACCCAGTTCCTCATAGCCTGCCAGACAAGTACTCAACCATTGAGCTATTTTCCTAGCTCATTTTATTTTGAGATACAGCCTCGCCAAGTTGCCCAGGCTGACTTTGAGCATGTGATCTGCCTCAGCCTCCTAAGTATGTGAGAGGCCATGCTAGCTCAGGTATTTTTTTGTGTCACTTTGTAATGCAGTTGGCTATAAACTGTCCAGTCAAGGCCCTGTCAGAGGTTGCTGAAACTATCTGGAAAGTCAGCCCTAAGACAAACCATTTCTTCCCCCAAGACAGCAGCTGCTTTATCTTTGTTGTCCTTCTGTCCCAGGGATGGGGGATTTATCTGAGTCTAACATCGTCCCTTCTCCTGCCACTAGGCCAGCCTAGAAATCTTCTTTGAGCTTGATCAGTAGAGTGCTTTAAAGAAGAGTTCTCTGGCCTGGACTCCACAGGAGATGGAGGAGGACGGAGAACAGGGTCTGCGGTTGGGCGTTTCCTAGCACCTACCTGGCCAGACCTGACCCCACTTGCTGCTCCTCGGCCCACGCAGGCCAGTGGCATCATTCTCTCTCCGTGCAAACCTAGCCTTGTCATGGCATCGCTGACTCTCAGCACCAGGGCAATCCCTCAGAGACTGTCAGCATTAACCTGATCCTGGAATAGGAGTGAAACTGGCCCACTGAGGTGCTGCAACTTGCCTGAAGCCTCTCATTCAGGGAGTGGCGGAACCAGGGCAGGAACCCAGGCTTCTGACTCACAAGTCATTGCTTTGTGCTGGGCTATGGCGCAGTTCTAGGTTTCCTTTGGGGAAGCTGGGGATTTTCCTCTATAAACAGTGCAGTTGGTTGAAGGCCGGGGGAACAGTCACACAGTCAATAGCCTTGATGCTAGAGGACAGATTCCCTTATTCCTCCTGTGTGATTATTCACTGTCCTTTCCTTTCTACTGATAGAGATTAGCTAGGAATAGTGAAGCGCTCTTGAGGGAAATATGAAGCAATGTGCTCTAGCTTCTTGGTTGTGAAGACAGCGTGGACGGTTAGATGTTAGGTGCAGCCACAGAACAGCCTGCGCTCTGCCACTGGTCCGCATATCTGCATCTCAGCTTTCTTTTGCACCTCCACTCAGTGGATCCCAGGGCCTTTGCACTGAGCAATCTCCCCGGTCCTGTTTCTAATTTCATATTTTGAGACAAGATCTCACTAAGTAGCCTAGAGTGGGCTTGAACTTGTTGATCCTCCTGCCTAGAATGCTCTGATGGCAGGCATGCTCCACCACACCTGATGAGAGAGGAATGGCTTCGTATGCTACAAACTGGGACAGAATGAGCGTGAAAATTACTAGAAGAGTGAGGGTAGGCTTTGACGTGCGGTACAGCAACCAGGGAGGGAGTAATAGTTTGGGAGTCTGAATGGGGTAGAGAGATGATTCACCCTCCAGAAAACAAAATGCAGGCAAGGGTAGAGGTTGCTTCTGCAGGCAGGTTTCAGAAAGGAAACTGGAAATGTTTTCATTCATACGATTCTGGGCTGATGGCCTCTTTCAGAGTGAGTGTATAAGACATGTTCGTGTGAATGTATCTTGGCTTTTCTTTGCCTCTGTTTGTGTCCAGCTCTGGCTGGAAGGAAGCTGACTGAGGCCCTGAGGAAGACCAGGACCTGTCTCTTCCTTTGCCTAGGCCTCGGCCGGGAGGCAAGGGATGCAGGAGCACAGGCTGTCTCCAGCTGGCTCCAGCTCCACTACTTGCAAGAAATGCAGAGTCGACATCATATCCTTGACCCAGGTGCAAAGGTCTGGGAGGCCTGAAGAGTGGCAGGTGCACTCCGTTAGCTCTTCCTGGGTGCTTGATACCACCCTAGGCTCCTCAAATCCCTTCCAGAATCTTGAGGAGTAGATATTATTACAATATCCCCCATTTACACTTTAAGGAAATAGGTTCAGAGAGATTGGGTAACTGACCTAAAGGCACAAAGCTAGGAAGGTAACAGAGCTGGGACTCAACCCCAGCTTTGTGCAGCACCAAAGTCCTTCGTCTTCCCAGTCTGCAAGCTCTTTTCCAAACCCATAGCTTCTGGAGACAAGGATAAAGTGGGGAGCTTCTTATACCTTTAGTATTTAAATTGAAATATCCAGAATTAAAGTATCTGATTTCCAGATGTTAGAATGACAAGAGAGGGCTGGGGAGATAGCTCAGGGCCAGTCTAAGCCCCTGCCTGGCAAGCACAAAGTCACTGGTTTGATCCCTGGTACTGCATACTGCCAGCCACCAAGCCCAGGTGTGGTGGTGCATGCCTGTAATCCCAGTGCTGGGGAGGCTGAGACAGGAGGATCATTATGAATCTGAGCTGAGTAATGAGACCCTGTACCAAATAAATAAAAAGATTAAAAAGAATGACAGGAGACACTGGCACAAGAGCCTATCTTCTATTCAACTTCCTTACATCAGCCTCTGTCCTTGCTAGTCTATTCTGACCTTAGCAGCCTCCTCTTCTACCCCTCAGTGAGATCTGGACACCTTCCCTTGTCCATTCCACTGTGGTTAGATCTGGCTGGTCTCTTCCACACAATTTAAATTAGGTGGATTTGATTTATCCCTAAGGTCTTGAAGGTAGGCAATAAGAGGATCCTTATCAGCTTTATGAGAAGCAGAAAACAGCTTGAACATCCCTAATCTGAAAACCTAAAATGCTCCAGAACATAAACTTTTTAAGTGCTCACATCAACGAAGTGAAAATTTTTACACAATGAAACTCTTAATAAGAGACTGAAATGAAAATATTGCAGTTACCATTGGACCGTGTGTGTAACGTATATATAAAACATCAGTGTTGTGTTCAGACTGGGGTCCCATCCCCAAGATATCTCATATGTATATAAAATTCCAAGACCTGAAAAATTCAGAATCCTAAACATTTTGAATGAGAAATTACTGGAATAGCCTATGGCTAAAAACTGAGCAATATCTATCTTATTTCTTTTCTTGTTGCTGAGATAAAATACCAGACACCCACAAGTTAAAGGAGGAAAGATTTATTTAGCTCAGTTTTCAGAGGCTTCAATCCATAGCCGCTGGCTCTAAGTCAAGGCAGGATGGCAGAGGGGCATCATGGAGGAGAAATGGTTCATGGTATGGCAGGCACAAGACAGGCAGCAAGCTGCAGCTGTGAAACTGCTTTCTTTTTCTTTACATTCCATCCAAACTAGTTCTATTGATTGGTGCTATCCACACTTGGGGAGTTCTTCTTTTATCCCTACCCAGAACTGTGATAAATCAATTATTATACACCTTTACTTTCAGCTTCACACATACTAAATCCAAAAATCCCCACCTATGAACACATTAGGCTTTAGGGGAGCATCTAGATTTAAGGTCTAACACTTGTAAGCACACTCTTCATATCATCCCGATGAAGTACTAGCACCCAGCTAGCAAGTGGTAAAAGTGGGTTTCCAACCCAAGCAGCCAACTCAATACTCTTAACTCTTAACTCTATGTGAAAAACCCAGGTCTTCATATCAGAAGGGTCTGGTTCTGGCACAACCATGGGTGGCAGGTTGGAGGGTAAAAATACCCACTTCAAAGGGCTGTCGTATACTTCATGGATGTTATCTGAATAAAGCTCTTGCCTGGTACATAGTAAGTACTCGCAAACGTGAGCTGTTACTGGGCTTGCTGGTACAGTATCTGCATGAACTCTAGAGTACTTTGTAAGTACCCCTGGTTCTGCTTCTACTCAGCTTTGTAATCATGACAGGTCATTTAACTTCTTGAGTTGGACTTCATCTGTAAAATGGGGGGAAATGATGATGATTCACCGCAAATAAGATAATATTGACGTCTGAAAAATAAACGTCGTAGTGTCAGCTTTCCTGACGCTGTGACAAAATACCCAACACTCAGATGAGAGGTTTCCAGGGCACTCAGTCCATGGCTGGGTGACTTCAATTATGGAGAAATTATGAAAAGCCCTGTCCAGTCCTGTTGAGGCCCAGGAAGTTTATATTTGTAATCCCATGGAAGTTACTGGAATGCTAGTAAGTTAATTCCAGCCTACCACTTTGGTGCAACTCAAGGTGGTCCTGAGTCCAACCTCAGTGGTGGTTATCTAAAACAAAGGCCTTGGCCCAGGACCGAACCCAGATTTTATTCATTCATGAAGGGAGTAGCTTGAGGATGAGCGACTGGGAGTGGTGAGAAGTACCGTGAGCAGGGCTAGGTAGGAGGCTGGTAATCACCTCTGTGGTGGGCAGAGAAGGATGTGCAGCAAGAGTAATCTGCATACTATAGCTGATAGTCATCTTCCAAGCCCCGGGCAGGCACAGCCTCTGGGCAAAGGCTGACCCCAGCTGATGGTGTGGCTCTATCCCACCTCATCACGGCTCACATAAGCGAACTACAGGTGCCTGGGTGAACACCATCAAAGACCACCAGCACCACCGGGGCTGGACCGATATGCATTGCTTACAGCCAGTTACAGAGATAAGGAAAAGTCCTAGCCAGCTCTGTACATGGAAATAGGGTCAGGTTCAACCAAAATAGAAACAACCACTCCTCCTTCAAGGAGAGCCACCCTGGTGACTCATACCAGTTCCTCAAGAACCCATATGGTAGAAGAAAGGGTGCTCATGCCAAGGCAACCAGAAAGCAGGGAAACGCTGGGAGGAAGATGTGTCCCCTCCCCCACTTGTCACCCTCTTCCCACTAGGCCCCACCTCCCAGCAGCACCACCACCAACTGAACGCACCAAAGGATGAGTCCAAACAAAACTTCTCGGGGGCACTTTAGAAGCAAACTATAAGAAGTACTTAATGAAGTTTTGTTGTTAATGATTTCCTTTCTCCAAGGTGCTCTGGGAAATTAGGGTTATGTAAAAATAAGATATTTACTCCTGTTTGAACTCTGGGAAATAGAAACACCAGAAGCTGCATGTTTGTCAGAAAACCCAGTTTTGAGACGGCCTGTTCATTGCTCATGTCTCCATGGTTTCTGTCTCCAGAACACAACAATGGGCACCCCAGCCTCCGTGGTGAGTGAGCCTCCCCTCTGGCAGACACCTACGGAGGCCCGGGGCCGCAAGCAGGCCTCAGCCAACATCTTCCAGGATGCCGACCTGCTGCAGATCCAGGGCCTGTTTCAGCGCAGTGGGGACCAGCTGGCTGAGGAGCGGGCCCAGATCATTTGGGAGTATGCAGGGGACCATCGGGTGGCAGAAGCCCTAAGGAGGCTGCGCAGGAAGAGGCCCCCAAGGCAGAGGCCCCTGGCCCCATCCTCGCATCACTGCAGCCGGCTCAGGTGGGTGCCCAGGGCAGGGGACTAAGGAAAGGGACACTAGTGTGCCTGTACTGCCACCTCCTGGCTGTGTGACCCAGAGCTGGTTACTTGGTCTTCTTGGAGAGTACCTGCTGTCGAGGTGGTATAAAGATCACACGTGCCACTTCCTGTTTGGCACTTAAGGCTGCTATTACCGTTGGGATCATACAGTCCTGTGAACTACAGCAGGAAGAGGTGCTGCAGTCCTAGTGATACTTTCTTCTTCCGTAGTGACTCTTGACCAGGTGAGTATACTGTATGGGAGAAAAAAAGTAATAGTTTACCTGTAGAGCAGGTAACATTCAAAAACAAGCCCAGGTAAGTCTGGGCCGTGGAAGTAGAAAAATGACATAAAGATGTGCCACCGAGGCATCGTGGGGTGCAGGTTGTAGCAACTTTACTTTTAGAGAACATCTCTGCCCAGTTGTCCTAGTCATCCAACTGTGCCAAGGCCACGGCCAGACCAGGCCCAGGAACCCAGCTGAACTGTGCTAAACTCATGTCCAAGGGTTTCTCTCTGGCCCCTGTTCCTCCGCTGCCTTCTCTGGGGTCCACGGTACGACACCAGCCTCAACAGGCATCAGCTTTGGGATGGAGAATCAGCTGCACTTCTTGTATTAGCTCCAGCTGGTCAGCAGTCTCTGCTTCAAACACCAGTGTCACACATGACTAAGGGTATCTGCCATGAGTACAGGATGAAGAAGGTGAAGACATGCCGAGTGTCACACCCTGACTGAGTCCAGCCCTCCTTCCAGTCGAGGTATCAGAAAGATTTGCTTAGTCACACAGAGACAAGCCCAGGTCTCATGTTGCCCTTATAGTGTGTTTTATAGTCTACTGTGGCAAGACCTCATCATGTGCTCCCTGTTGACACTGGCTCATCATGCCCTTGTTCCCAGCAGAATCCCAGAGCCCTGTCCTCCACCTGCCAACCCACAAAGTAGTGTCGCAGAGACAACTTCCAGCGAGCAACAGCAGAACTCCAGGACAAGTGCTGCCAGGACCCAGCGGAGCTGGAGAAAGCCCAGCCCCACAGCCTACCTTCACCAGATCAGACACTGAGCCAGGGAAAAGGCCAGCCGTGGCAGGATCTTCCCTAAGGCGTCATGGGACTGTGGCCAAAGGGCCTGGGGTGGTGAAGGAGGGAGATGAGGCAGGCAGCCCCACAGGGTACAAGAAAGGCGCGTGGCCTGCAACTGGGAGCAGGGCTGCCTTGTCTACCAGGTCACGCACTGCACAGCACCCACTGCTTGCATCTCAGACCTTCCTAACACCACACGGGCTGCCTAATTCTCTGGAAGGGACAGGCACTCAGACGGAGCATCTGAGCACTTCTGCCACTAGCAGTCCGCTGGCTACTAGTGCCACTCATGATGCAGCAGCCTATCCCACATACCCAGGCCATCAGGCCAGCGTAAGAAAACCCCAGTGTAAGTGACAAATAAAAATATTTGCACCAAGTACCCTATGAGTCTGTCCTAAAGGGAAAATGCAAGTACAGACCAGATGCAGAAGGGAGTAGCTCCCTACGGAGGAGCAATCGGGACTGGACTCCTCCACCGGCTCCTCAGCCCATGTCCTAGAGTCCCTGTGCGGCAGCCTCCTCCTGCAGGAGCTGCTGGGTCAGGGAGAGGGAAAGGGCAGCTGTTGTGGCCGGCCCCACACAACAGGCCATGGCCCTTGCTTGAATCTGGAGTCTTAAGGAGTGAACACCAGCACTTCAGGTCCTCCTCATCCCTAGCAGCCGGTCGTCACAGGCTAGGGCAGGAGCTAGACCAGTCATTCTAAACTCCTTTGCTAGCTAGGCTCTCCATGGCCTAGCAACCCTGAGGGGCAAGCTTTTCCTACTATGCTGGCTATACTTCAAAGGCTCGCCAACATTCCCCTCCTTCCCACCCTTCTACCCCCACATTATCCCTGCACCATTCAAAATAAGCCAAGCTTCTGCTGGCCAGTGACACACAGGGCATAGCTGCCCTCTGGTAGCAAGTAGAAAAACCACTTGAACCCAAGTATGTGTATGCATGCTATCCTAAAACCTTGAAGCTAGATTTTAGATAGCAGAATTGTTTCTGGCTTTTAGGAGGTAGTCGGAGCAAATTAAATTAGAGTTCGTAGTAGAGGAAATCTCATAGAAGAGATCAGTATTTCTTCCATGAACATTCACAGGAAGAGGATGCATGAGTAACAACCATGTGACATCAGTAGAGGCTGAAGTTTTTAGAGGACTGGGCTTGGGAAAGAGGACCCGAGTCTTCCTCTGAGTGAGTGGCCTCAGCAGCCACGTCTCCGCAACTCCATGGAAACAGGTTTCTTCATCGTTAACACTGTATTCTGCCTTGGGTTCCTTCCCACAAAAAGAACTGGACAAAAAGGTGAGAACTGGATTTATTATTCATACATTTGCATTGTTTTAAATACATTACATACAGTTTCTACAGTGCATTAGAAGAACGATAGGGGCAGCAGCACTCACAGCCCAGCCTCTGCTCCCTGATGAGCGGGCACAGGCCTATGGCTGGCAGAACGATGGGCCGTTCTGGGAGTGCTACCAGGAGCCTGCCCTGGCACATTGTGTCCTTGGGTCCTCCAAAATCCACATTCAAGGCAACCTGAGTACAGGCTACAAGGGAGAGGGGAGACAGGCCAGGAAAGGGTCCCCCTACCCTTGCTCACCAGGCCCAGGATGGGCTCCCTCTCACAGTGGACCAATGTCCTGCTGATCACAGGGCTGATCAGGAGCAGGACAGTACTGACATGGCTGGTGAAACACCAAGTACCTACAGCTCCTGCACTCAGAAGGCAAGATTCTCTCCTACATGGCTCCCCAGGCCAGAACCTGGGTGGGTGCAATGGGATTGTCAGGGCGGGGCGCCCAGGGGAGCAGTGCTCCATCCACAGACGCACACATCCAGTGCCCAGATACTGGGTAGAAGCCCAGGACAAGTTGGCTCCTGGGAGCTGGAATGGATGGGAAGTGGCCTGGCCAGGTGCTGGGAGGGCTGTGAGTCTCTGCTTTGTCTCCTGCATAGAGGAAGCCATGTAAGCGGGGGACACAGCCACAGTCCTTACCCCTTTCTTTGGTTGTTTTTCTAATCTTCAAAATAGTTTCTCTTCAAGGCTGATTGACCAATCGCAGGGTAGCAGAACCGCAAAGTATCCACAGCGTAAGAACACAGCTGCCCCTCAGCCACAGGTGGCACCCTTTCTACTCCCTCCTAGGCCATTCTTTGCTTTGGTGTAGAAAGGACTCAAACATCCAGCAAGGGGAGCAGGTGAGGGAAAAGACACAAGGAAGGCTGATGCATGCCAAGCGGGGCAGCACTGGGCCGGTACGAAGGCCTCTCTCCCTTGGGCGCTGCCTTTCCCAAGAGCCACGGAAAAGCTAGCTTGGGGCAAGAAGCCAGGGACAGAGGAACAGGAGGCAGAACACAAGTCCCGTCTCTTCCAAGCAGCAGTGGTGGCACATACAGAAGTCCAAGGGCCAGGTAGCCTGTCCTCTAAGAGCTAAGACCACCCCGACCCCTCAAGAGACCTACTCTAGAACCTAAACAACTCCTAAGTCAAAAAAAAAAAAGCTGGGGGAAAGATACTCGGAGCAATAGAAATTAGAGAACTGTAGCTAAAGACTCAAGAAGCAAGCCTGGGATAAAATCCGTCTAGATTACTTACAGCTCCCAGCAAGCACGAGGCTATGAGGATCACTTTCACATGCTGGGTGTTAACCACCTATTAAAAGAGAACACTGGGGGTCTGGGGAGATAGCTCTGTGGCACAAGTGCCTGCCTGGCAAGTGCAAGGTTGTGAGTTCAAACCCTGGTCCCGCCAAAAAAAAAGAACACTGGAGCCCAGTGGTGCATACCTATAGTCCCAGCACCAAGGGAGGCTGAGGCAGGAGCATCACAAGTTCAAGTTCAGCTTGCAACTTAGCGAGACCCTATGACAAAAGATAAAAAGGGCTCAGGATATAACTCAATGTAGAATGCCCCTCGTTGGGGGAGATTTGAGCCCCAATACCAAGAGGGAAAAAAGCAAAACCAGAACCAATGAGATTAGTTCCTCACACCTATGCTTGAGTGACAGGAAAATGACAATAAGGCAGAGAGGTTCTGCAGATGCAGGTTCTGGGGGTTCCACAGCAAAAGCTGCGAAGCCAACCACCACACTTACAGGAAGAGCAGAAGACGATTTGGCAAAAACCCAAAGCAAGTGTGGCTTCTGCCTGTGACAGCACTGTGAGCCACCCCGGGGCTTCTGCCACCTGTCTGTTCCCAGAGGTGTGCAACCACCACACCCCCAAATGTCTGGGTCTACGCAAGTGTAGGTCTGGGTAAAGGCTTGTGACGTGAGAGGCTCTGGATTCTGCTACAAGCATTTAAACATGTGGCTCTTTTTCTGATGCAGAATATAACACGGAATTGCAATGGAGTAGGGCGTCAGAGAGGGAGGGGCTTTTCCAGCCTGCCATCAAGAGATGCTGGGAGGGAGCTGCTCCTCCTTAGCCACCTGGACTCCTTATCGTCACCTGTATGTACCCAGCGCTTGGCAGGGCTCGGAAGCACTCCCATGCCTGGTTGTGCTTCTCCCTGTGGGTGGGTGGAAAGCCCTGAAGGATGTGGCGAGCAAAGGGAGGGCTCAGGGCTGGCAGAGGCGCTTTCCCCACCGGTCTCAGGCTTCCCTGCACCTGGAGGCCTGTGCGCACCTCACACAGGCTTGCCTTCACCTGCTCACAGGGCTACCACCATGAAAAGAAGGGCTTCCGACTCTGAAAGCTCTGAGTGTAGGACTCGCTAGCAGACCGCTGGTGGGAGCGGGCCGTCTCAACAATCACAGGTGGCATCTGGACGAGGTGCAGGGGACTCTTGTTGTCCTTCAGTGCTTGTGTCAGGTTTAGGATCTGCCGTGGAAAAAAGAGATGAGAGAAAGGCACGGGTACTCTGAGCCTGCCTCCTCAGGAAGGAGCTGCTAGAGGCCTCCTGCAAACCAACCAAAGATAAACACACCAGGGAAAATCGCACAGGTAGGCATTTACTGCAAAAGCAGAAATACGAAGAAAACACAACATGGAGACCTCTCTAGTCATTTTAAAAATACAAATGAAACGGCACAGTGGCACAGGCCTGCACTGAGGAAAGAGGGCTGCTTGAGCCCAGGTGTTTCAGACCAGACCAGCCTGGCCAACACAGCAAGCCCCCCAAACCAAAAAAAGAAATAAAGAAAGCTGAGTGTTCTGACACACATTCATAATTCTATCACTCTGGAAGGCTGAGGCCAAAAGATCACAAATTTAAGCCCAGTCTGGGCCATTTAGCAAGAGCCTGTCACGAAAGAAAAAAGAAAAAGAGCTGTGGATACAATTTACTATGATTGTCCTATGTTCAGTCCTCAGCATCAGCGCGCACACGCGCGCGCGCGCGCACACACACAATGAAGGAAGAAGACAAGGGGCTGAGGTGGGAAGGCCACCTAACTTTTTAGTAAAGATAAGGAATGGCAATCTCTCAGAGCTCAAGGGAGATCAAAGGGAAAGGCATTCATTCATTCTCCTTGGCTATGGAGCTGGAATATGGGATGGTAACAGACTCTGGCAGAGCAATCCCATTTTCTTTTTCTTTTTCCGTACTGGGGATCAAACTCAGGGCCCTGTGCTTGCCAAGCAGGTGCTTGTACCACTGAGCTATCCCCCCTGCAATTCCATTTTCAAGGAATAGGAAAATAATCATGCATATGCATAAAGTATTTAGCTTTTTAAAATACAGTACAATAGCATTTGTAACAGTGAAAATAATATAAATTAGTTAAGAGATCAAAAACAAACAAAAAGAAAAATTAAAATATATAGAAATAAAGGTACTGGCATAGAAAGCTAAGCACAGTGTCTAGCTGGAAAGGAGAGGGAAAAGGAGCCAGTCTGAGGTGTGAGCTCCACCTTCATTTCTACAACTTTATCTTCCTTTCTGCTTAGAACAGAAAAAATCTAGAAGTTGGAAGTCAAATCTAACTCTTAGTGTTTGTAGTTACCTATCCTCATTTTCTGATTTTCCTGGGGTTTTTCATGGTGCTCTGATTAAACCCAAGGCCTCCCACATGCTTGGCAAGTACTCTACCACTTAGCTGTTTTCCCAGCCAAAGATGATGTATTTTCTTAGTCTTTTATTTGTTTCCTTGGTAAAGGGTCCTGCAGTGCAGCTCAGACTTGCAGCGACCGTCCTGTCTCAGCCTCCCTGGTGCTAGGGTCACAGCATGCCACCATGCCTGGTTTCGGTGGCCAGCTGGGCAAGAGGACGATGAGGCATCCAGTACCAGGGATCAAGGCCAGGTCCTTGCACTTGGCAGGCAGGTGCTTAGATGGCACAGCCTTCTCCCTCAGCACCAATGATGTATGTATTTTTTAAAAAGCCAACATTTCTGTTGAATTTTTCCTCTAATTCTCTCATAAAATTTTCTTTCTGCCATTCTTTTTTTAAGTCTTTCTTCTAAATTTGTTTGGGCATGTGCTAGTCTTGGGGACTACATCCAGGGCATACTCCGTGAGTACACTACCCCTGATCTATACCCAGGCCGAATAATTTTTTTTTTTTTTTTTTTTTGTCTTTCTGAGACAAGGTTTCACTATGCAGTTCAGGCTGGCCCTGAGCTGGTCTCCAACTCACATTGATTCTCCTGCCTCAGCCTCGCACGTGCTGGGATTACAGGCGTGCATTGCCATGCCCAGCTTTTTTTTTTTTTTTAATACAGGGTCTACAAAAACTTGCCCAGACTGGTCTTCAATTTCTTTTTCTTTTTCTCTTAATTCTCATAGCATTTATTCATGTTGAGTAGCACACTGCTACTTATCTCAAGTGACCCGAGTTCCATGAAAATGATCCTACTTTAAGAGTAACTGGAAAATTAATAAACAGGAAGAACTTTGTTATTTTAGTATATGTGCTGCCAAAGCGAGCACAGGAATTCTAACACCTTCTGCCAGCTAACTGGTTTTGTCTTATAGCTGGTCTTTTGCAGTTACATAATCATTACTGTTCCTATCGGCAAAGTACCTAAGGTAATCAAAAGAGCCCAATGTAATCCTGGAACCAGATATACCTAAGCAGCCAACAGGAAGTATGCTCTTCTCTGCTTTCTCACAAGCATATGACAGATGTTCACAACTCATCAAAAACGATAGATTGACTTTTTTGGTCTTCAACTTCTGATCCTATTGCCTTAGCCTCCAAAGCAGCTGGGGTATATAGATATGTGCCATTGTGCCTGGCGTCAATAAAATTTTCAATTTGGATTTTTTTCTTCCGCTATTGGGGATTGAACGCAGGACCTTGGCACTGAGCTACATCCAACAACCCAAGAAAGAAACAGGGGAGGGGAGGGGAGGGGAGGGGAGAATTTTGAGAAAGTCTTAAGTACTATACTGTCCAGGCTGGGCTCAAACTTGAAACTGTCCTGTGTCATCCTCCCAGAATGCAGGGATTACAGGTGTGCATCACCACACTTGGCTTCAACTGAGTAACTTTACAGAGAAGTTACAAAGACAAGCCACTAGCTCAGCTAAGCAAATTGGATTGTGACTTTTTTCCCCCTGTCTTATGTCAGATTTTTTTTAAAACAAAGCGTCATTTTGCTTTGGGGTATAACAGGAGACCAAGCAAATATGTGAATGCTAACTTGTACTTTGGGAAGACATGGATGCCTGTAGAATCACAGTATTAGGATGCAGGCACTCTAGGTAGGTGGAACTTGCTTAAAGCTAAAGTCTCCACTCCATGTCTTTTTTTTTTTTTTTTTTTTTTTTTAATGTGGTAAGGACTGAATCCAGAACCTTGTGCATACCCAACATGAACTTTACCACTGAGCTACACACCCAGCTCATCATTCTGACAGGTGAAAAGGCTAAGTGTGCATGACTAAGCTAACTCTGATTCTCCAAGAAGCCGCCTACCACCATGGCTATGCAACAACCCCACCCTGTAACCGGCTACCTACAGTCCCAACCAGCTGAATAGTTTCTAAAACAAATGATGCCTCCCAAAATGATGCAACATCAGATTACCTTTTGGCTTGCTTCCTTAAAAATATTTCCTCCCTTATCTCTTGCCAGAACACTTTAGGACTGAACTTGGTTGTGTTCTCAAACTGCAATTCCAATTTTCAAGTGTTTCCTTTGCTTATGTTATGTGCTGATGCATCTTTGACTGATAATCAGATGATACCAAAAGCCCCTCTGAAGACAATAAAAGGAAAGGTGGGTAAAAGATAAAATTTCAGTACTCTGAACCCCCTGAACATTTTGCCACCCTGGATTTCATCCAGGATATAGGAGGAGAGTTTTTAAGATGCTGGCAAGGGGCTGAGTTGAGATCGGAAAATGGTTCAATATGTATAGTAAAGCTGGGGTGCAAGCTAATTTTCCCATACTGAATTTGCTAACAGCAGACAATGCCACAGGTCTTGTATGGTTCAAAGGTTCTGCCAATCGAACTGGGTCCATACTGTACTTGGGAAAGGTAGGTAGACCACATCACTGGCATTTGGGTAGCTGTAATTACAGCAGCTCTTAAAACCTCTGACTGCCAGATGTGGTGACAGTCCTGCAAGCCCAGCCCCAGAACTCTGAGGCAGAAGGCCACCATGATTTCAAGGGCAGTATAGGCTGCTTAGTGAGTTCAAGCCTGAATCTCATAGAGATGTGACCTGAAAGCAAAACAAAAAACTTCTAGCCACCCTATTTCCAGGGAAAATGAGCACCACAAGCCCAAGAGATGATCTCACCAGGAGCCTTTAGCTAAATGGTAGGAAGAAGTAAATGTGCAACTGTGGTTAGGAAGACATTTTTTAAAGATGTGAGAAGCTGATTTTTCTGCATGTGAAATCAGTATCTTAATAACTAACAGCTTCAGTACTGTGATATAATAGATACCATACTGTTTTGAATAATTTACCTCATAATAAGCCTGTGAGGCAGGGACTGTTTTTAATCCTATGATACAAATGGAGAAAGAAATTAAGTTATTTACCCAAAACCTTATAGGAAATAGAGGCAGAGCCAGGCTTCCAGTTCAGGGACTCTGACCAGTCTGAGCCCTGACCTGCTATGCCAGGCAGCCCTCTCTGGGAAGCCTTCGGGATGCCAGTCGTGAGGCCAGTGCTCTACACTTCTGTGCCACTCTCCAAGCACATGCTTTACTATCTGTTGGAAGGCAAAAAAATCATCTGGGTTTTGTGGCTCACATTGAAGGCGAGATAGAGAAAGGAAAATATAATTTATAACTTAAACAAAACTATAAGCACAGCCAAATTCTGAGCATTTACCATGCGGCGGGCATTATTTTCACCTAACGCTAAACACATTATCTCACGCAGTCCTCCCATCACCTGTGCAGAGTATTATTGAGAGTCCCTCCCCCACTGAGATTCACTTCTCAGAAGTTTCTCCTTGCTTCTAACTCTACCTCCTAAGTATTAGTTGCCCACTAAAGACTGTCAGTTATAGATGAACTACACGCTAAAGTTAACTAGGCATGTACAAACCCTCCCTTCCAAAGCACTCCCCAGTACCGAGTTATAGGGAAGGCCATGCCTAGAAAGAGTGATTATCAGACACATTGACCCAAATAAAGAAAGACATAAGTCACTTTAATCAACACAGAAACCTTGGTCATTTGTGCTTTCTTTACATCTATTGGGCTGCAACTCTTGCTGACCTGTGTGAATGAGTGAAGATATACACGGCCCACACTCCAGCAGAGGCTGCTTTCCGAAACACTGGACACCTGAGGTGCCCACCTATCCTGGACCCACATACCTTCCCTTTAAAAAATCATAAAATTCTCCTTCAGAGCAAGAGGTAAGATAGTCACTGAAAGGCAAGAGCCTCTATCTTCTACTATGCCAGCTTGCCTTTCTCCGTCATTCCACCTCTCAATTCAACATCATGCAGCAACTAACTGAACTTGACGTGGCAATATCATTACTAATTCATCTCATGTGCCAAACAACAGAGGCTTCTGCCTGAGATCACAGTTTCTCAGTAGTGAAGTGGTCTGACACCAGAGCCCAGTCCTTAACCAACTGACAGGACCTGCCTTGAGCAACCTAAGGACAGAGTATTCACCTACCATTTCCCAGCACTGGCACAGGGCCAAGCACGCATCAAGTGTTTCCCCAGCACTGCATCCCATGGAAGAAGTGGGTGATGAAGTGCTACCTTCCTTTCTACTTTCCTCTCGCATGTGGTAGGTTAGAGTCAAAAGAGGAATGACACAACTGAAAAGGTGTAAAACTCAAGCTTCACACACTGGCAACATGAGCGTCCCAGGGAGATCCCCCAAAACACCTGGAAGATGTCCCAGGCTTACCTGTCCCCGCATGACAGCGATCTGCTTGTGGAATTGGCCCCTGTCAAAACCAGGATCTTTCTGCAAAAGAAGGGCAAGAGATCAGACCTGCAAACGCTCCACAGAAAGCTATTTTCTGCCCTAGCTAGAAATCTTGTAACAAAGAGAACTGACATAAAGCTGTGGGGCTTGGTGAAATCAACTAACGCCTTAGGAAAGCCACCTTTACAGATATGGAAACAGAACAAGGAAGCACCTTGCTTCCCAGCTCAGACTCAGAGCCCTGTGGACGTGCTACGGTGACACAGTCTCAGGGTGATTGGCGCAGCTCGTGTAAAGGCATCAAACTGAGTGCTGCTGTCCATGTGTCAGAACCTTGCTCTACTGGTTACGCAAGTCAGAAAGGCAACAGGCATTCCCTCCTGGCTTGTGTTAGGACCAACTGCAGCCATTAGCAGCCAGGTGTCAGGTGTCAACTTGTGACCCTACCACTCTGGGAGTTTGGTGGAGAAGGACTGCTAGTTTGGACCCAACCTGGGAAACTTATTTAGTGAGATCCTGCCCCCAACATAACACAACAAAAGGCTAAGGATGTATGTAGTTCAAGGCCAAGGCCCTGGGTTCAGTGGTGATGGTTAGGGATGGCTTTTCCATATAGTAATCAGTTAAAGGTCCCCAGGGCTAACCTTAAATAACTCATACAGGTCCTCCTCCAAGTCCTTCACAAAGTTAGGGTCTGATATCTTTGGAAGAATCAGATCTTTGATCTCCTGGGAGAATGGGACTTTAGCCTGGGGCAACCAGGCCCAGTAGAAAGGATCTGAAAAGAAGGTCAAAAACAAACATGTTAGCAAAGTCCTTCCTCATTGGTGTCTTCTATCTGCAGGGCAGTTTCAAAGGGAGAATCTTCCTCACTGACACACACAAAAAACTAACAAATATTATTAACCATAAAAGTTACATAACTAGTCAGTACAAGCACCAGGACTCAAGCCCATGTTAACCTAATGCTGCACCCCTTTCCTAAATTCTGCATGACCTTTCCAGATGCAAGCTTATACCCTGAAGCAACTGCTTGCCACTGAGACACTGAGATGATCTTCTGAAAATGAAGACTAGTGCCGTGAAGGAGGCTAGTGACTCACTACCTACATTTCTCCCCCTTTCCAAAAGTTGCTCAGTTGTCATGGCGTAGAGGATATCAACAAGGAAGACACAGTACTGACAGCAGCTTTTCTGTAGAGACTCAAATACAAGAAATCATGAAAAGGCAGATTTCAAAATGAATAAGAATAAAATATGGAAATGATAAAATTAATCCATGGTTTTTTTTTTTTCCTTCTTGGTTTTCAGAGACTGGTTCTCACTATGTAATTCAGACCGGCCTTGAACTCAGTAATTGCCCAGGCTAATCTCAACCTTGCAGCAATCCTCCAGCCTTAGCCTCCTGAGAGTTAAGGTTACAAGTGTGTACCACCACACCCAGCTTCTGTATGCTTCTGATTTCACTTTGGGGTTGAACCTTGCAAGGGCTAATACCTACCTCTACCTCCCTGTGCCTCTAATTTCTAATCATCCCCATATGCCTCTAGTGGAAATAACACAAGGAAAACACTGTAATAAAAGCTGACATTATGGAATATCTGCCATGTGCTAGCCATTGCACTATTTCCTATCATCATCACCATTTCAATGACAAGACAGACAGCAAGAGCACAACCAGACCAGGGGTCT
Organism: Myocastor coypus; assembly: GCA_004027025.1. NCBI lineage: Eukaryota > Metazoa > Chordata > Mammalia > Rodentia > Myocastoridae > Myocastor > Myocastor coypus. The sequence continues at coordinate 24,052 of PVJA010012855.1, forward strand.
TGAAACTCACAGGCCCTCCAGGAGTCAGGGTGCTTCAGGGGGAACGCCAGCCCATTGTCTATGGCAGCCACCTTGATGACAGGCTCCTTCACCACCACCCAGTCTGTGTCCTGCACAGCAAGGAGAGGCTGATGACTGCGAGATCTCATCGGCCTCAGCAAGGCAACACATCTCCCTTCCAAATACCTGTCCTTTTGCAACTCAGCTGGAGCTACCCTATGAACTGGCTTCTGTGTTACAAGCCCTGGCACACTATGGCACCTTTAGCCAAGATTACTGAAGATTCTCAGGGTCCCCTTCTTATTCATAAAAAAGGAACACTACCCTAGAGCTTGCCATTGTCATCAGTAAGAATAATGACAAAGACAACTATACACCATTCCTCCTACAAAAGGCAATGAGAGTCCTAAGAGCAGAGAAAAACAAACATCTGTAGTAGTGACCAAGACTCCGGTGTGAACCTTGTCTCAAACACCACTTCACTGACGATGACCACATTTCCCATGAGAAAACACAACCACAAAAGGTAACAGTTGGCCATGCTTGCACAAGGGAGTCTTCCTGCATCAGTGATTCATAAAGAGGAAAAAGATATGAGCTAAACAAAGAGAATGGGCAAGCCACCTATGATAGCCCACATCAGAGGCACCCACGGATACTACATGGCTCTGTACTTTGGGTTCACTGGTGGCATTCTAGAGCAGGGATTGTGTTTCTATGGAATATCCCAGGACTCATTATAAAAAAAAAATGTGGGATCCTGGCTAGCATGGTGGTACATACCTATAATCCTAGCACTCAAGAGGGCTAAAGCAGGAGGATCCCCATGAGTTTGAAGCCAGCCTGAATTACAAGGTTAGGCTGAACTACATGGCAAAATCCTGTCTCCAAACATTCATTCATTCATTCATTCATTCATTAAAGTAAAATAAAGCCAGGCATGGTGGCACATACATGCTTGTACTCCCAGGGCTCAGAAGGCTGAGGCAGGAAGACTGCTGCAAGTTCAAGGCCAGCCTGGATTCTATAGTAAATTCAAGGCAAGTTTGGAGTACATAGCAAGACCTTGCGTCGAGAAAGAAAGAAAGAAAGAAAGAAAGAAAGAAAGAAAAGAAAAGAAAGAAGAGAAGAGCAACCCTCAGTGATGACTCAATTTCCATGGCAAAGGCCTAAAGAATCTGCACACGTAGGTGGTGCTGAAGACTGACCACAGCTGGGTAAGCACAGCTCTTCCAATGAAGTGTACAAAAGCTAACAGCCAGTATTAGAGACAGGAGCAAAACCTTTCCAAGTACTTAACACTGGGGCTAGTGGTATAGCTCACTGGTGGTGGCAGAGCCTCGCATGCATAAAGTGCTGGATTCCATCTCCAGCACCACAAAATAAAAATAAAATCCAACCTCATTCTCCTTCAGGTAGCCTTCCTGCTACTTTTAGAAGACATGCAGGCAGGGCAGCAACAGAGAAGAGTGGTAAAAGATGAGAGAAACAGCAAGAAACCTGCAGGAGAGGCTTTCTCTAAATTTACATTCTGTGAAATTGTGGTCTGTTGTGAAACATGTGCCCCACGGTTAAAATCACCAGGCCAAACGAAACCAGACAGGTCGTCTCACATAGTATTTCTCAGAGTTTTACTATGCTGTTGTGCAATGGGAAGCTCAAGGAATAGAGAACAGAAATATTCCAAGCTGACCTGACCCTTTCCTCATGCTATTCTTATTAACTTCAGTCACCAGAATGTTCTTTAAGACACACTGAGAAAAACTACACCGAACATTAAGCTATTCATTTTCTTTTTCTTTCTTTCTTTCTTCTTCTTCTTCCTCTTTTTTTTTTAATGGTACCAGATATTGAACTCAGGACCTTGCACTTTGCCAGGCAAGCACTTATTCCACCGAGCTATCTCCCTGGCCCCAAGCTATTCATTTTCAACACTGTGCTTCCCTGGTTCTTCTGAACTTATGTGACCTAAATCTAAACGTATATGACCATGTATGTATGTGGCTTGCTTGTTCTTTTTGGGAGCTGCCGTTGTTGGTATTGGGAATTGAACCCAGGGGCTTCTATATCCCCAGACCTTTTTATTTTTTGAGAAAGAGATTCACTAAGTCACCAAACTGCCTAAGATGGCTCAAACATAAACCCTTCTGGCTAAGCCTTATAGTGCTGGGATTCTAAGCACATGCTTGGCTTATATGTTTCCATACTGTAAATGTAGTCTTCTCTGTCTAATCTGAAACAGAAATCTCTTACCCGAGAGCTAGAACTATCCATTGGACAGTCATATTTAATCAGCCAGTTGTCATTGCCTCGATCTGTAAACAGAAATACAAAGTTAGCAAAAAAAAAATAGGAGTGACCTTTAATTTTAGTAATGGTAAACTAGGTATTGTAAACAAATGAACCAACTCTTCTATAAGAACAACTAAAAAAGCTACAGTATTTTGACATCTTTGAAAGACACTGTTACCGGGCGTGGTGGCGCACGCCTGTAATCCCAGCACTCGGGAGGCTGAGGCAGGAGGATTGGTGCTAGTTCGAGACCAGCCTGGGCTACAAAAGTGAGCTCAGGACCAGCCTCAACTGCATAGCGAGACCCTGTCTCAAAAAGACAAAAAAAAAAAAAGAAAGACACTGTTGATTTTAATAAAACCGTAAGAATTTAAGAGTCAAGAACTAGGGAAGAAAGAAAATCCAGAAAGAGTGTATTTGCGGCCTCTCCCCTAAAGCATTTGCTGATTTGGGATGATTTAGCTACAAGCCAAGAAGAACAGTGTTTCATAGCTTTGTAGAGTTAAGACAAAAATGGGACTCCAGTCACTGACACATGGTAGAGGGATTGGTGAACGCTCATGCTTTGTGGGGAGACTTGCGGGGCTATCCCTGCAACAGGAACCACGCTCCCCGTTGATACCTGATATTAAGCTGACCCTGTGCCACCTTCACCTTAGCTGCATGCCAAAGGCGAACTTCATCTTTTGGGCATAAACTACACCCTAGGCTGTCAGGTATCTCTACAATTTCTGATGAGAAATACTTCACAACCAAAACAAGATACACAAAGGGACAAGATGGCATCAACAGAAACAAGGCTAAGAGAAAATGAAAACAGTCTATATAGTTTCCACACAAGGAAATATCTTTCTTAGACTTTAGAATGTTCAAGGTAAAAATAGTTGCATTTAAGAAGATTAAAAAGCAAAGGAAAACAGCAGAGCGGTCATCAGCAGCAAAATTAAGCCTCTGCAAGACCCAGACACCATAACAACTTGGTGAAGAAAAACAAGTACATTGCTGAAAATCAGGACGAGACTGACAAAAATTAGAAGCTACAGAAAAGCTGGAGAGATGGTCCATAGTGCTGGAGTCAGGGGAGAGAACGACACAGACCGTAGACCCTATCCCTTCCTCGTGGCTTGGTGGGAGGGGAACCTGGCTCCCCAGAAGCAAGGTAGCACCCAGGACTGAGACACAGATGCAGGGACAAACAGTGGCAGAGCACACAGCTGTTGTGAGCTGTGACGTGAGCAAAGGGCTCTGCTCCAAGGTGACTCCTTCACATTACCAGCAATAGCCAGAGAGGAATTCCAGGGTGAGCAACTATACAGAGAAAAATGAAAGCAAAATGTACAACAGGAAAATAATGTAAGCATAAGAATAAGTGACTATCTTTCAGTAATAACTCTTAATGTCTCAATTCCCCAATCAAAGGACACAGATTAGCAGAATGGTTCAGAATACAAAACCCAACAATAGTGGTGGGGAGACAGCTCAGCGGCATAAGCACCTGCTTGACAAGTACAGGGTCCTGAGCTCAATCCCCAATACCAAAAAAAAAAAAAAAAAAACAAACCCTCAGTATACAAGAAACATTTAATCCAAAAAGAAACATACAGATTAAAAATCAAAATATGGAAAACAATATTCCATTCCATGCTAGCATTACCTTAAAAATAAAGCCACACAGATATAAGAAAACTATAGATTAATATACCCCATGAATGGGGCTAGGGAGATAGCTCTGTGGCACAAGTGCCTGCCTGGCAAGTGCAAGGTCATGAGTTGAACCCTGTCCCCACAAAATCAAAAAACAAAACAAAAAGAACGAACCAGAAATACAAGAAAACTATGTCAACATAATAAACACCATATATCAAAAAACACAAACCACTGGGAACATCAAACTATGGTGAAATATCTGCAAATCATGCATCTCATGAAACTAATAGCCAGAATATATAGGGGAAGCAAGAAAAACACCATCACCAAAGAATAGGCTGGGCATGGTGGCGGAACCTGCAATCCCAGAATGTAAGGACTGAACCCAAAGGATCAGCTGAGGCCAAAGGATTGCCACAGCTGAAGGGCAGCCTAGGCCACAGTGAACTCAAGGCCAGCCTATGCTACAAAGTGGAGTGTCTCATAAAAAAATGAAAACAAACAACTTATTCAGAAATGACCAAAGGCCAGGCACATTTGAGGAGGCTGAAGCAGGAAGATCACTGTAAATTTGAGGCCAGCCTAGAGCACATAGTGAGTTTAAGGCCAGTCTGGACTACAATGAAATCCTCTCTCTAAAAGACAAAACGAAAGGAAGGAAGAAGAAAAAAAGGGAAAGAGAAAAGAGCAAAGGACGTTGATAAGACATTTTTCCAAGGAAGATATACAACTGGCCAATAAACACATGGAAAGATTATTAATGTCACTACTCATAGTAAACTGCAAATCAGAACTTCAATACAGTATAATCTGATACTGAACAGAAAGCCTACTATCAAAAAACAAAACAAAAGGCAGGGACTCCTGATATGCACTTGAGGACACTGTGCTAGGAGGAAGAGGAAGCACCATGTGATTTCACTGAAGTACTTAAGAGGAATCAAAAACCAGAGGCAAAAGTAGCATGGCTTGTTTACACAGGTCGAGGGAAGAGGAGAACAGAGTGCTGACTGAGGGAGTCCAGAATTTCAGCTTTTAAGATCCATTGAGTTCTGGAGTTGGACGATATGGATGGTTGCGCAACTCTACGAATGTACTTAAGACTCAGGAACTGCCACGCTTAATGTTTAAGACAGCAAACTTGATGTTAGCTATATCTTACAATACAAAATATTAGAGGGGCCAGGCGTGGTGGTGCACACCTGTAATCCCAGCACTTGGAAGGTTGAGGCAGGAAGATCGGTGAGTTTGAGACCAGCCTGGGCCACAAAAGTGAGGTCAAGGCTAGCCTGAACTACATAGGGAGAACCTGTCTCAAAGGCAAAAAAGAATTAAAAAAAAAAAAAAGCTCCAATAAAATACGAATTTGTCCTTGATATATGTAGATTTGGTCAGGTTAGATAAATTAACATGCTCCTGCTGGCTTGTTGAAATTAGTGATAGGGCTGAGGATAAAGCTCAGTAGAACAACATTTGCCTGCCTAGTACAAGGTCCTGAGTTCAATTCCCAGTAACAACAAAAAAAATTATCCTTAACAATAGAAATTGGTGACAAAGAGACTGATAAAACAGATGCTACTAAAATAAAAATTAGTAAGAGGTCTATTGATGAACCAAATATGGTTAGTTGCTTAAATCTGAACACTGGCCAGGTGTGGTGGCACACACCTATAATCCCAGCACTTGGGAGGCTGGGGCAGGAGGATCGGTGTGAGTTGGAGACCAGCCTGGGATACAAAAGTGAGCTCAAGGCCAGCCTGAGCTGCATAGCGAAACCCTGTCTCAAAAAGACAAATAAATAAATAAATAAACAGATCTGAATACTGTCCAAATTAAATAGGAATACTATTCATACAATTAATAAATATTGTAATAATCAACAAACTTATAGCCAAGCATGGTGGTGCATGCCTATAATCCCAGCACTTGGTAGGCTGAGGCAAAATTGCTGCAAGTAATGAGCTCAAGGCCACTAAAAGAGTGAGATTCTTGAAAACCAAAAATTGATTTCATTAAATTAAAAGAAATGTATATTTGTGCATATTTTGTCAATAATAAATTCTCTAAATTTTAACATGGAAATCTTACAAATGCCCCACTGCTTATATAACACAGAATGCATTCAAAATTGCTCCACCACAAGTCAGTTGTATTACGATTTTTATACCACTTTAATGTTTTCCTTAAGGAACTATAATGATAACATTTGAACTGCTAAATCAATGCTTTTCTTTTTTGTTTCATTTTTTTTCCTTTTTTTTCTTTTTCTTTTTTCTTTTTTGTGGCATGGTGGATCAAACCTGGGACCTTGCACTTGCCAGGCAGGCATTTAAGCCAGTGAGCTAGCTCCCCAGCCCGCTCTATATTATTTTAATCAAAGACCCCTGAGAAGTGCTACAAACTTCCCAATGGGACAATCATGATGTACCACTGGTAGTTTAAAGCAGCAAGAATAATCAAATTCAAATCAAGAGCTGCCCACTAGTAAGACATAACATGTGAATTAGGTTGTGAACATGTTAACATTACATCAGAGATCTATCCTGTGATAGATCTTCATGCTGTAAGAATGGCTAGAGATTAAGAACAGGCGGTTCTTCGTAATGTTTTGGAAGAGCCAGTTATCTTCTACCTGTGACCAGGAAAGAGACTAAAATGAAATGCAAATATTGTCCCAGGCCTCGCCATCACTCAAGTGCCTGACAAAGCATATCCTAGAACTCTGTGTTCTCTAACACTCTCCCTAAAGGCGTGTGGTCCCTCCAGTACAAGAAAGCATCCATCCTGACAGAGCATCCGACTCCCAAGTCCTGCACACTTGCAGGTCTTCCCCATGCCTCCCAGCCTGGCACAGTGCTCAGGATAATCCACAGCTACTCACCGGTGTTGCGGATAATGTAATCCAACACTACCAATCGCTCAAACTGTAGCAGTAGTTGCCTGTTGGTGTTCTCAGGGAGAGGTTCTGCTTCAAAACGCCGCAGCCAATAGTCTGCATCTTTATAGCCCTCAACAAAGAGCTGGAATGAACCAACCTGCAACCAAGAAGGAACAAAAACATTTCCCTATGGGCCAAATCCAAAGTCCTTATAAATTAGTCAGGGACCCAGTAGAGGGAACACAGGACTGACTGCTCATGTGCCTATCTGTCTTCAAGTCTGCAGGCAGTCTGTTTTTCTACTTGAATGACTGTCATTGCATATCAGCATCTTTGGTGACTACACAGGTATAATCAGTACCTTTGGAGGTAGCCCAATGCGGTTAAATCGCTGCCCAACTTTTGGCACTTTCTCTAGTGCGAGCCGCTTGCCCCTGGACTTCACTCGGTCAATGGCACTGTAATTGAAGGTTTCGCTGGCCAAGTATACCACCTACAGTGGAAAGAGAGGAGATACTCAGGTTAAAGTTTAGGATTCAGACCACTATAGGAGACAATAGCTTGAAATTCACCAATACTGCTCTTTTTCCAAGACACAGAGAAAGAATACACTTCTCATTCAGCCGTCCTAGCAACTAGATTAGTACATCTGGATAGTTCAGGCCAATGGAACGCTGATAAAGTGAGGTGTGTTCATCAGTTCCAGGCATGGCCCCTAACATCTACATAATACTTAGCTCGTATTTCCCAATTTGTACAGCTAAAAATCAAGAGCTTTGAGACAGAAAAGTCATACCACCAAAGAGGATATTAGATCCCTTGTCATTACATAAGCGGCTACATATATAGACTAAAAAAAATAAATTTCTGGAGCCCGACAGGATGGCCTGCAGTGCCTGCTTAGGAAAGCTTGGGCGGCTGTAGGGACCGTGGTTCGATCCCCAGCACCACATGCTGCGCCAGCTCTGCCCTCAGGGTGGGCTGAGCCAGCCATAAAAATAAATAAACACACAAAAGTTCTGAAACAAGAAAAAAAAATTAAATTAAATTTAAAAATTCTAAAAAATAAAATAAATTTCTATTAAATACATGAAGCCTCTGAGATTCACAGGTTTCAGCAGCTAGTGTGAGTCATCAGGACTGACAATCACCTCCAGGATTAGAAGAGACCAAAGGCATATTTCCTCACAGAGAGAAACAAATTGCAATTTACACTATATCCTTTTGTTTCTTTTGTACTTTGTAAAATTATTCATATTAAAACCTTATAAACATTAAAATTGGTTTTTGCTTTTAATGGACTTCTACATTCATGCAGAAACTTTATTTAGAATATTATACAAGAAACTAGTAACAGCAAACACCTCTGAGGAAGGAAATTGGGTAGGAAACCGAGGGAGGAAACTTCTCACAGGAGAAGACCTACATTATTTTTTTCTGTTGACTCTTTTGTGCCTTCCAATTTTCACACTAAATACATACATTGTCTATTTTTTAAAAATTGTAGGGCCAGGGAAATAGCTCAGCGGTCTAACCACTTGCTTAGTGCCACATGCCATGCTGGCCCTGGAATCCCAAGCATGCTGTGCCAGCCACCAAAACTGGTCATGGTAGCACACATCTGTAATCCCAGAACTGGGGAGGCTGAAATAGGATCACTACAAGTCTGAGCTATGTAGCAAGACCCTGTACCAAACACATAAATAAAGGATTAAAGAAAAAAATTTTTTCTTTTTTTTTTTTTTTTTGGTGGGACCAGGGTTTGAACTCAGGACCTTGCATTTGACAGACAAGCACTTATCCTACTGAGCTATTTCCCCAGTCCTAAGAAAAATTTTAAAAAGTGTATCAATGGATATTACATTGATTGTCAAACTGTGGGGACATCAGGTAATCCATATTTATAATCCATATTTGCATCTGGAGTCACACACCAGTTTTTCTTCTGATGATCCATTCCTATACCTGAATTCTCTCTTAAAACTAATGAGATTTGGGGGCTGGTGAGATAGCTCAGCAGACTAAGTGACTGCTCTGGCAAGTGCAGGGACTAGGATTCAATTCCCAGTCCCACATGCCATAGCAGCCCCGCCCCTGGGGTGTGCTGAGCCAGCACCAGGGTGCACGCCTGTAATCCCTGCACTGTGGAGGCTAAAAACAGGAGGATCACAACAAGTCCCTGTGTGCAGTGCAGCCCTGTACCAAATACACAAACGGGGAAAAAAAAGTCTGTGTTCAAGAAAGGACCACTCTCTTTGTAACTGAAAAAATAGCGCCCTCCAAAAACTAATGAGATGTGGAAGATCTGGAAGAGAACATCTTATCCAGATCCCAGCACCTAACATGTCTGGCACATGCTAACTAAATAGTAAGTGAATAAATGAAAGAATTAATGAATTACGAGCCTCTCTCACAGTTGACAGCAAGTAGGTTTTAGTATGTAAGTACTCTGCATTCAATTGATAAGAAAGTTCTTGTCTGTGATCCCAGCACTTCGGAGGCTGAGGCAGGACGATCACTGTGAGTTTAATACTAGCCTGTGCTACAAAGTAAGCTCAAGGCCAGCCTGAACTGAATAGCAAGACCCTCTCTCAAAGAAAAAAGGCAATTCCTTTCCTAAGCCTTGCAAAATCCACTACAAATAACTATTTCTCATGGACATTAGAGGCAAAATAATTCCTTTCCATCTCTCCTTTCCTTTTTCTATCCATCTAGCGCTAGCAGGGTTCCTAAAAATAAATGTGCATGGTTCTATGGTTTGTGCTAACTTACAGATCAGGACACTCAAGCACAGGAATCAAGGAAAAGGGGCTCTCATAAGGCTAGTCCATCAATTCTAACTAAGAAACCCCAAGACATGAGCCATCTTTTTCTTCTTATCAGATTTTTTTTAATTTTCTTTTTATTTATTTAAATATGGCCGGCTATGGGGCCCGGCGGGATGGCTCAGTAGTCTAAAGCGCCTGCTTGGGAAGCTTGGGCAGCTTCAGGGACCGCGGTTCGATCCCCGGCACCACATGCTGCGCCAGCCCTGCCCTCAGGGCAGGCTGAGCCGGCCATAAAAATGAGTGAATAAACAAAGGTTCTGAAACAAGAATAAAAATAATAAATAAAATTAAAAAATAAATAAATAAAATAAATATGGCCGGCTGAGCCTACCCTGGGGGTGGGGCTGGCCCAGCATGTGGTACTGGGGATCAAACCATGGTCTCTTTGGTTGCCTAAGCTTGCTTAAGCAGGTGCTTTAAACTGCTGAGCTATCTTGCCAGCCCATTATCAGATTAATTTGTGATCATTCTTCCCAATGATCCACTTTTTCCCTGCAACTGATGAAACTGTCATAACCTGAAACTATCATAACCTCAGAGGAACACAGAGCAGAAAATGTCAGTGAGAATTAGAACCTCAGTGTTTGAAGCCCCACTGCAAAGTGAGCGCTGCTTCTATAGTGAAATATGGTCAATCAACTGGGTAGATCCCTGTACAAGGAAGGGCTGGGGACAGAATAAGGAGGAGACTTCTCTTTGCTGAGCATCACAATTCTGGTTCATCTTGGGCTCACAGAAGATGACCTAAGATTCCCTAACAGGGAAAGAAGACCAGAGATGGGGAAGAAAGGGATGTGGAGATGACACTAAAGATCAGTCACAACAGCCCAGAAAACACCTCGGTTTAAGACTATGGTGTGTTTACCTTGTGCCAGGCACAAGGTTATATGCTTTATAAGGATTGTCTTGCATCATCATAATAGCAACTTGACAGAGTAGTAACTATTTAGATCCCTTTTACAGTAAATAAAAAAGGTGTAGGTGGGGGGTAACTGACTTGCCCAAGGGTCACACAAAAAGCTCCAAGCAACGTGTAGGTCACATGCCTGTAACCCCAGCATTCTGGGAGGCTGATGCAAGAAGATCACAAGTTTGAACACTAGCAAGACCCAGCTTCAAAATTAAAAGAGCTAGGGGTGTAGTTTGGTGCAAAGGACCTGGATTCAATACCCAGTGCAGCCCCTTCAAAAAGAAAAGAAAGAGACAGACAGACAGACAGACAGAAAATAAGTAAGTTAGTTGCAGGGCTAGAATTTACACTTGCTTTCTAATTTTTAGCCACTGTACTCCAAAAGCGTCGATAGCAGGCAGAGGGCCAGGGACAGTTTGCTACCTGCCTGGTAAAGCCAGGAAATCACAGAGTGATGAACAAGGAATATTTATGAGCTTTTAGAGGCTAGGAAAGGCCCAGTGGGAGAATTTCAGGTTGGACAGGAGACTGAGGAGCATTAAGTATAGTGTAAGACAGTCAAAGTATGCTGTTTCTCCACATAGAGAGATGAAAAAGGGTAAAGGAAGGGAAAGAGCTGCCCAGAGCCACGCAGTGACTGAGGTGTCGCATGGGAACTACAGACCTGACCCAGCATTTTCTCCACAGGGCTAAACATGGGGGATCTTTGGCTCTGTTTCTCATAGTATGATAAGCACTCACCAAGCCAGCTTGGTACTTCATACTTACTATAAACAGAATGCTTCACTAGGTATTGAGAATGGGAGAAGGCTACCTCACCAAGTGATCTTTAACCTCTAGAACTTACCAGCTAGTTGGGCTTACTGTTTACAGTTTAGTGACAAAAGTGGAAGTAGAGTCAAAGAGTCATATTTTCTTCTAAAATACCCTAAGAAAACCAAATCAAGTTCGAAGGAACAAGCCAGGCCGTGGTGGCACATTCCTGTAATCCCAGCACTTGGGAAGCTGAGGCAGGAGGATCGGTGCAAGTTCAAGATCAGCTTGAGCTACAAAAAGTGAGCTCAAGGCCAGCCTAAACTGCATAGCGAGACCCTGTCTCAAAAAGACAAAAAAAAAAAAAAAAAGTTTGAAGGGACATTCCTATCTGATCACCTTCTGTCCTCAGACTCTGAACCTGTGAAGAAAACCTCAAACAGGAGTTTTTAATTTAGAGGAAAGGACTATTGGATGGACTTCAATGAATCTAAGAACACTGTTCCAGAAATTACAGGCAAAATATTGATTACAAGCATGAATAATTTTTCTGAGAACAGTACCTAAAGCTTTCACTGAATTCTCAAAGAGGGTTAAGACGCAAAACCATGAAGATGCTTCTGCAGCCTTGGGGAACCAGATCAAAGGTCCATGTCAGCTGTTTCTAACCCTCAGGTAGCTACACAACGTGTGATGGTGTGTTCTGCAGGGTTTGTATGCTGACCAGCAGATTCTTCCCTCCTAATTCTTGAAGCACCCTACAGTAGAGGATTGAACTCAGGACCCTGCACTTGCCGGGCAGGCATTTATTCTACTGAGCTATTTCCCCAGCCCCTAGTACAGAGATTCTTAAACTAGTATCAGTAAACTTGAAGTTATATGCAATCTGTATATTGTATATTCCAGTATGTTTTGTAGAGGAGTGGTCCAAACCCTTCAGCAGAACCTCAATCAAAAGAGATAAAAGATGCATAAAAATCCATTCTATATGTGAATTTACCTGGATCTGGGACCTATGCATGTGTATTGCTGGGGATTAAACTCAGGGTCTTGTGCATCTGAGGCAAGCACATTGCCACAACCATGCCAAGCCCAGATCCCGTTTTGCTATGTTCAGATAAATTTTAGGACTCTACAGAATAAAGACAGGTGATAAGAATTCCTGAAGTGCTGAGGCCAGACATTTTACTCTGACACTCAACCTATCCTAAAGTCTTCTTCATCAGACTTTGTGTAAGCACTTCAAAGATGTTAACTAGGGGCTGGGGAAATGGCTCTGAGGCACAAGTGCCTGCTGGGCAAGTGCAAGGCCGTGAGTTTGAACCCTGGTCACACAAAAAAAAAAAAAAAAAAAAAAAACAAAGATGTTAACTAATCTATTCAAGCTGGTATCTAATGGCAGGTGCGATGGCACACTTCCACAGTCCTTGCTACTCTGCAGGCTAAAAGATATGAGCACAGTTCCTATCCAGCCTAGGCAACATGGTAAAACCTTGTCTCTCTAAAAAGAAAAAAAAATTCATTTCTTTTAAAAGACTGTAATTAAATTCTGGAAAGGCTCCGAAGTCTAATAGAGTAAGCTGCAAAAATAGCTAAGTTTCTAACCAGTTTGGAGTTACCTGGGACCCAAAAACCACGAGAGCCCACAAATGTGCACTGGACATCTATGAAACTCCTGAACTTTGTGTAAAACCTGTATGTGCATTTTTCACAGATAACGCTCATCAGATAACCAAATCGTAAGTCTAATCCTGTCACCCTCCCTGCAAAATACTGAGACCTTTAGACTTACACACACACACACATACATGCACACACACACACACTGAATCCAAAGTCCCAATAATAGGTCTTAGGCCTCAGGAAAACTTTGGCCAGGCACTAAGGGTTCCTGGAAATGGGTCACTGACCTTCGTACGGGGTACAATGTTGAGTTCCAGTTTTTGGTCCACCAGGCTGGCTCCTGCCTCTGAGAGGTAGCCCTGGTTGAGGACAAGGCAGTCACGGCCAAAGCAGCAGGGACAGCACAATTTCTGCAGCCACTTAGTCCACTTAGGATTAAGATGCCCATATGGCTCTTCATTCTTGGGTTTGAAGACAGCAATGATCCTCTAAACACATGAAAAAGAGAATATCAGAGGTGAGCAGGGGGTTAAAATATAGTTTTGTGGTACAACATATGGGCAGACCACACGAGGCCCTTGGTTCAATCCCCAGCACCAAAATTTTTTTAAAAAGTGAGTTGGTTAAAGTGGCCACAGACCAAGTAAGCAGACTCAATAAGCAAATGAGAGGTACAGACCAGTGGTCCCTACCAGCTCACGGGACCAGCTCAAGGTCCTTTAGAAGGGGCTGAGGGCTGAAAAAGTGCCACGCCTCTTTATTCTTTCTGGACACTATGCTCCTCTTTTTTCCCTCTCTCCCTTCATGCAAGCAGCTACCTCTAACTTGTGCTTCCAACAAAGTAAATAGATTTGTGTTTTCTAAGAAAATGATCCAGAAGCTATGCAGAACAGGCTGTCCTTGAGCTCACTTTGTAGCCCAGGCTGGTCTCAAACTTGCAAGGGTCCCCCTGCCTCTGCCTCCTGAGTGCTAGAATTACAGGTGTGTGCCACCATGCCCGACTTGCTCAGAGGTTCCTGAAAAATGTGGAATGCCTAGAAATTAGTGTTCTTTCTACATGTTTTCTCCCACAGCCAGCCTGCCCTGTAAGGTTCTCTTACATATATCTCATTTCCTCCAGTCCTCAAACTGTTCATTCAAAGGAAGAACTTCAAAAAAAAAAAAAAAGGAAGAAGAAAAAGAAAAGCGGATATGCTAACTAAATGATTCATCTTGGCATCATATGATTATCCTTCTCCCCTCACTCCACTGCCAACTCAAGCTCATCTGGGTCATAAGACATTTCCTTGTGGGTGTCACTTCCTGAGAGGCAGGGTCACAACAGACAATACACCCACCTGCCCCCAGTAAGTATATATTCATAGAAGAAATTGTTCCAAATTCAATTGGCCAATCTTTAGACCAGTTCTTTTAAAAAGTCTTATAAAGATTTGAGAGGGCAAGAAAATGAAGAACTCTTATCCATGCTACAAAAAGAATCAATTTATTCTTAAAGACAAGCTTATTTATTGAGAAAAGCATCTATTCACATCCTAAATCTTTATAATTATTTTCTTATCCAAAGTGGTTAGCAAGAGGCCTTGTCAGCAGTCTCCTTTCTATTTTGTTCTGTTTTGGGTTTCGGCTTTTTGACACAGGGTCTCACCACATAGTGCAGACTGGCCTTGAACTCACTGTGTGGGCCAGGCTGGCCTCAAACTTGCAGCAATCTTCCTGCCTCAGCCTCCCAAGCCCTGGGATTACAGGAGTGTGCCACCAGCCCAGCAGCATTCTCCTGTTCTGTGTCCACTCGCCTGCAGTCCCAGCCTCTGAACAAAGCAGCAGCACCCAAAACAGGCTCATGATTCAGAGTCCAACTGAGGAGCCCCCAGCAATCTCTGGATCCTGTACAGGAAAGCCACAAGGCAACCAGAAGAGCATCTCAGAACTCAATGGTACAACGGGGGCACAACGTGGAGTTCAGCAATCTAGTGAGACCATGCCGAGAGAGGAAGACAGGATCACTGAGTCCAAGCTGCACAGTGAGACCCTGAGCCAAATAAATAAATGAATGAATGAATGAATGAATGATTAAAAAGCCAGATCAACTGATGATGAAAATATGTAATACATCCGCTGTTAAATTTAAAATAAATATTTTGAATTAAAAAATAAATAAATAAAAATAAAAATCCAGATCAAGACATTTTTGCTACAGTAAGCAAGGGCTAAAAAGTACCAGGGTTAAGGCCTAAACCCACTTCAGGAAAGCAGAACTTGGAGGCCAAGACTGCAGCCAAACGTCATTTAGCGACTGAGCTCTCCTACTTCTCAATGTCTTTCCATTATAAGGAGGATCAGCATTTCATTGAGTCTTTAAAGGCATTAGAAATTAAGGTTTTCTCAGTCACACAGCAGTTGCATTAAAGAATACTGCATGGACTAGATAAATGAAGGAGTGGGAAAGTAGGAAGAATGGAGGAATGGAAGGGCATTTAGAGAGCCAGGGAGAGCCACACCCTTCGTGACTAAGTGTGGAGCTCAGCTGCACCCAATTCTGTTAGCATCCATTCAGAACTCAATTTCTACCACACAGTGTGCAAGCATGCAACGGGTTTCCCTGCCAGAAACATAAAGCAGCCATGTTCACTTCCTGAGAGCAACTAATGTTACTGAGCAATCCAGAACACTCTCCTCATTCCTAAAGAACAAACTCCAACATGACTCAAATTGGAAAGACATCTAACAGCATTCAGCTAAGAAAGAAAACAATGGCTTCATTTTTCTCATTATCCTTTCTCTTCTTCAAGACTGTCAAGTCCTTTATTAAATCTAGGAGAACATTTCAGTTTGGTGCCAATATTTTAAAAACACATTCCCTTAATACCCACTTGCTCATCTTTGTTTCATCAAAGGGCCACAGTATAGACAGCTGTGGGAGTAGCAGTCCCTGAGGTTGGAGATGAAGGCAGAACTGCAAGGGAGGCAAAGGCTACTCAATGGCTGGCGTCAAGATCGACAATCAACTACTGAATCTTAAAAGTTTCCCCTATCTGTCCAGTACTGTTAAGAAGGAGGGTATTATGCAATGAAAAGGTCCTGGAGCTGGGGGCAGCGATCAACTTGTGGCCCCAGCTACCAGTGAGGCTGACGCAAGAAGACAGCTTCAACTCCAAAGCTTGAGACCAGCTTGGGCAGCACAGCAAGAAGGGCGGATGGCTTCTAGGAATGTATAAGTTAAGATAATGCAAGCACATCATGCACACAGGACCGTCATTGGAAATGGCAATAGGAGATGTTAAAATAGAAGTCCAAGGCGCTATCCATTCCTCTACAGAGTCACCTGGAGATGTTAAAATAAGAAAATCTTGGAAAAGAAGCTTTGTTTCATACTGCAAGAAAAAGCTATACCTGCAGAGTGCTTTTAACAAAGCATTAAAAAAATTTAAAAAGTATGTCACCCATAGTAAAATAAACAGACAAGACCTTTAATAATTGTTTTAAGTTTCATAAAGTGGGTGGTTCCCAAACTTTTTGATCTCAAGATTTCCAAAAAGTCTTTTTTTTTTTTTTTTTTTTCAAAAAGTCTTAAAAATTATTAAGAATCTAGAAAGCTGTGGGTAAAAGCTATGTTTGTGGTTCTGCTTTCAGAGGTAATAAGCACAGGGGCTGGGGAGATAGCTCGTAGAATAAGCACTTGTCTGGCAAGCACAAGGGTCTGAGTTCAATCCCTGATTCCACAAAAAAAAAAAAAAAAAAAAAAGAGGTAACAAGCAGATAATTTATAAAAATAATAAAAATGTATTTGTGGTACTCAAAATTAAAAGTGAAACAGAACTATTTAATTCATTTAATAAAAATAAATCCATTACATAATTAATATAAATCAAATTTTATGAAGGTTTTTCAAAAATATTTTAGTATCATTTCACATTTTTGCAACTTTCTTTGATGTCAGGCTTCATAGAGGACCACAGATGTCTCACATCTTCCTTAATATTCAGTCTGTTTCAAAATCACACATCATGTGATCTCCAGAAATCTCCACTGTATATTAATAATAAAATGAGAGTGAAATAAGCAAATAAATTCTTAAAATTATTATGAGAATATTTTTTACACCTAGACCCCCATACTCACAAAAGGAACTGCTAGGAGTCCCTGGGCTACCCCGCAAGAAACGCTGTATTCTATATTACAGGATATTGCATAAA
Organism: Myocastor coypus; assembly: GCA_004027025.1. Classification (NCBI taxonomy): domain Eukaryota; kingdom Metazoa; phylum Chordata; class Mammalia; order Rodentia; family Myocastoridae; genus Myocastor; species Myocastor coypus. Next base: position 41,176 of record PVJA010012855.1, read on the forward strand.
AGTAGGGTCAGGTAGCTATATAGGTAAAGAAAACTTATTTACACAGTAACGCTTACACAAGGGAAGAACATACTATTCTAAGTATATTCTTGTGTGTGTGTGTGTGTGTGTGTGTGTGTGTGTGTGTGTGTGTGTGTGTGTGCAGGGTCTCACTATGCCCCTCTCACTAACACTGATCCTCCTGCTTCCTGCCTCCCAAGTGCTGGGCTTACAGGCATGCACCACCATGCCCAGACTCCATCACCAGCTCGGTGCACCCGAGAGAGGCCAGCACAACAGGCAGAACCAGGAATCAAATCCTGGCCCCTAAATATATTAAATTCTGAGAAAAGATGGGACCCAAATACTCAGAATATAGTGAGAGAGATGTTGACTGTATTTATTTTCCCACCCACTGCCATTCAATCTGCTTTACCCTCTTTTTTTTTTGGTAGTACCAGGGAGTGAACTCAGGACCTTGCATTTGCCAGGCAAGCACTTATTCCACTGAACTATCTCTCCAGTCCCTTACCTTACCCTTTACAACTTGCAACTTGGGACAATGCCTTGTAGCGGACAGTAGGTTAATGAGTTTTTTTTTTTTTGTGTGTGTGTGTGTGTGTGTGTGTGCACGCGCACGCGCGCGCAGGGTCTCACTACACAGCTCCACCTCATAGTGATCTTCCTGTTTTCTGCCTCCCAAGTGCTGGGATTACCAGCACGTGCCACCACGCCCAGACTGGTAGGTCAGTGTTTTAAATCTCAAGGCCTATGTCTATCTAGGATATACAACTCTGACTTGTTCTGTTTCACAGAACAAATTTAATACACGAATTCTACTATGAGATTTTTATTTGGTGATGGCCACCAGGGTGGTCCTCAACTAAGCAGAAAGTTATAAGAATTTCTTAAGAGGGTACAGTGATTTGGAAGAAGTATATTCAATATCATAACAATTCTGGGCTGGGGATATAGTTCAGCAGCGTAAGGCCTGCCTGGCTAAGCACAACATCCTGACTTGATTCCTAGTGTGAAAAAAAAAAAATTGTAACAATTTTGTCATGAAAACTGTTGGTGGACAAAGCATATTTAAAAGAGGCTAAGTTTGTAGAATAAGTGCGCAGTTCACCCCCAGGACTAGGGATTATGGGGTGTTCACACTGAATTACAGCCCTCAACTCCCCATCATTACCGCCATATTTTTTTTTTTTACAATTTTGAGACGAGAGGTGGCTAAGGCACTAAGTTACCCAGGCTGGGCTTCAATTTGTAATTCTCCAACCTCCCAAAGTTCTAGGATGTGGGGGCCTGCAGACTGGCACACCTCTCTGCTCAGGCAAATGCAGTCCGGCACAGGGGACCTGAGTTCAATCCCCAGCTCTACAAGCCTCACCCATGGTGCCCTGTGGGCATCCTAGGATCACAGGCATGGTGCAGCCTGCTAGCTGGGGGGGTGTCCTTACAAACACTGAAACTAATATTGTGATATGTTCACAGCACAACTGAATGAGATGCTACTCTCCATGATTATGAAAACATCTTCTCAAAATTACACTATTTTTGTCTTGTTCAATGTCATGTATCCAAACAAGCCTAATTCAGGGGCCAGGGATATAGCTCAGTGGCATAAGTGCCTCACCTGGCAAGCACAAGGTCCCAAGTTCGATCCCTGGTACCAAAAAAAACAAAAACAAAAAACCCCCTAAAAACCCAAAACAACAACAACAAAAAACAAAACAAGAAAACCTAATCCAGAGGTCAACAGATTTATAATTCAAAAATAACAAAACAAAAAACTACGAATGAGCTTCTGCTAAGCATCCTAACTATGCCAGAGCCCTTCATATATGACTGCTCTTATAGAAAACAGTTTACTTAGGTCCTGAGTAAGGCATCTAGCTAAGAAAAGGGGACCTGAGGTAGAGTGACCAGCCATACTCATAAGAATTAAAATGTGGGCTACCAAGACAGCTCAGCACTAAGTACCTGCTTAGACAAGCACACCTGGCTTTGATCCTGGTACCACATGCCCTACTGGCCCCAACCCTGGGCATGCTGAGCCAGCTACTGAGATGGTGACTCACTCCTGTAATCCCAGCACTGGGGAAGCTGAAAACAGGAAAATCACTATGAGGCCAAGCTGCATAGTGAGACCCTGTACCAAATATATTAAAAAAAAAAAAAAAATAGGGGCCAGGGATATATAGCTCAGCAGCGTAAGACCCTGCCTGTTAAGCACAAGGTCCTGAGTTCAATCCCTGGTACAACAAAAATAAAATAAAGCCACAAAAAAAATTAAAATAAGACTTTTCCTCAACCAATACAAAATGCAACCCCCACACCCTACTAAAGGAGTTGTAGCTACTCTCTGCTAAGCTCCTGAGTTCTGAGAAAATTAAAAAGCAAAAACTATTGTTTTTCTTTAAAATCTGTTTCCATACAGGAAAGAATCAAATTGGTCATTTTAAATCTAGAGCCACAAATGACAAGTAGCCCCTAGACAACTGAGCAATTCTATGCTCTGTTTATCTATACAGTAACAAGTACTGGACTGAGACATCATGTGGTCCCCAACTCAAGACCCCTCCCGGAAAACCAGGAGCTGCTCCTATTTCAAATAAAATCTCCCTAGCCTCACCTCCTGGTTAAGGACTTCGTTCGAGTTTAAGGAACCATCAGCTCGGCACACACAGTAACATCATCTCACTTAATCCTCTTAAAACTAGTAGGTTGCAGTACTCAGGAGGCTGAACCAGGAGGATCCATACGAGCTCAAGACCAGCCTGGGCAACAAAAGTGAGCTCAAGGCCAGCTTGAACTGCATAGTGAGACCCTGTCTCAAAAAGACAAAAAAAAAAAAAAAAACTAGTAGGTTGCATGCTGCTCTGTTACTCCTGCCAATATGAACATGTGCTATTACTGGCCACATGAAAGAGAAAGTGCAGAAGGAAGAAAGCAGAGAGGGACAAAGGGAGGGAGGGAGGGAACTGAAGACCTGAAATACAGGAAACAATGAACAAGAGAAACGTGAGCTCACTTTACCATGACTTTTTAAAAAAGCACTTAGGGGACTGGACCAATAGCCTCTGTGGTGAACCAGGACTTTTTAACTTTATATTGTAAGACAGCCCTACTAAGTTGACCAGGCTGGTCTCAAACTACACATCCTCCAGCTTTAACCTCCCAAAGAGCTGTAATTACAGCCTTGTGCCATCATGCCAAGATTCCATCATGACTGCTAGTCTGGCACTGTCCAGCTCCAGGTCCTCAATTGCTCATCCTGTGGCAGATACCTTCCTAAATTAGAAAATGGAATGAAGAATCCTTTGAACTAAGTTTTAAAAGTAGCTGCCACAGAAAGTGCTGGTTCTCCCGATCCCTTTGCCCTTCTTCCTTAGACAGCAGACTTCTGGCTTTTAGCTGAGCCAGGTAAAAATTACAATTCCTAAAACCTATTGCAGCTACCTTTTGGGCACTGGGATGTAGGTGGAAAAGTCTAGTGCAACTTCCTGGAAAGACCCTACAGGATGTGGACATCGTCTTCCTCTCCCTTTCCTACTTCCAACTGACTGAAAGCAGACAAGACACCTGTAGTTTACACAGCCGTGCTGAAGACCATGAAGTAGAAGCCACACACTAACAACGGCTAAATCCTGGATGGAAGGAACCTGTACCCAAGAAAAAATGAAATGCCAAGTCAGCCCTAGACAGCTTTTGACTTCCTTTACATGAGACAAATGAATCGTTTTTCAAGTCATTATTATTTTAAAATACCTGTCACACATAGTCAATTTTATTTTATTTTACTTCAGAGACAGGGTCTCGGGCTGGCCTTAAACTCACTGTGTAGCCTAGGTTAGCCTCCAACTCATGGTGGTCCTCTTCCCTCAGTCTCCAGGTGCTGGTATTACAGGCATCCACTACCACAACCAACACAGTAGCTAAAAACAGAATCGAGAAATTCACACGACTAACTCTGAAGCAGCTGAGTGCTGCAGTTAGGACCATGACCTCCAGAGCCAATACACCTAGTTCTACCACTTACTACTACCTGCAAAAGCTTGGACAAAGAAGTCAGACTGTGTGCTTCTGTGTTTTCACCTAAGAAAACAGAAACAGTACCCACCTCTGAGACTGGTTAAAAGGTCTGAGCTACTATTTGTAAAGCATCTGGCATATAGTAAGTGCTGTGTATGCATCTGTTAAATAAAATAAACACATTCAGAGCAGGGTCGAAAACAGTAATACCAACTGTCAGCGTGCGGGCCATCCTGATCTTCCATGCCTTTAGGACTGTCCACAGTGGGCACAACAGCAAGTTTTGATGGGCCATGCAGGTTTCAACTCCCCTTTAACGAAGAGTAATAGGTAGTAAAGTTCAGAGGCCTCGATACTGAGTATCACCAAAAACTGTCATCCTTTGTGTGTGTATACACTGCAGAGGTAGCGCTTCACCCTCCCGGGAGACTGAGCGATCCTATTACTCTCACCTGTCAGAGCACTAGATCAACTCTCAACTGACCTGACATACTTCCAAGGGTGCTGTAACAGTGTCATGAGAGAAAACAAAGCCTCCCTCCTCCTCCCCCCCCCCCCCCCCCCCCCTTCCCTCCCCTTCCCCCTCCCCCTCCTCCTCCTCCTCCTCTTCTTCCCAAACCTATCAGACATCATCTTAGGCCTTTCTTATATTGGTCAATAAGCTCATATCTTGATTAAATTTCATTCTGCTCTCAAAAAAGATGAAGTAGGCTGGGGAGACAGCCTGGTGTCTAAGGCTAAGGACTAGGGACCAGGACCAGGTCAAGGACCAGGTTCAATCCCTGGTACCACATGCTGGCCCCAGGTCCCCGAGTGTGTTGTGCTGGCCAGAAAATGGGCACAGTGGCACAGGCCTGTAATCCCAGCACTAGGGAAGCTGAGACTACCAGTCTGAGCTGCGTAGCAAGATTCTGTACCAAATAAATAATGTTTCAAATAAATAAAAGCACTTGACTGACATTTAAGATACAATGCCTTTCTTTGCTTCTAGAAATGATGGTTCTCTTTGTACTTTAAAACTCCTTTGCTTAGGATCTCAAAAAGAATAATTACTCTCAAACCTTTCTCCAACCCAGTTTGTGTAAACAGCGCAGACAGGAGAAAGGCTCTGACTCAGGTGTGGTGGTTCATTCCTGAGAACCCAGCACTAAGAAGGCTAAGAGGTGGGAGAATTAGTTCAGGCTGGCCTTGAATCCACAGTATAGCCTAGGTTGCCTGGAGGCCACTGCAACCCTCCTGCCTCAGCCTCCTCTACGCACTGGGATTTCAGGCATGTACCATCATGCCCAGCCCATATTTCATATTTCTTGACCCACTGCTCTTACAATCCTATCTTTAGTGGGTCAAATGCCTTAAATCTCCTACAATTCTCAAAACTGGTCACTTCTGGCTGCCATCATTCCATATCCCATCTTATCCTGATCTCCCTGGACACATTCAAGGAGGAGGCCAGAGAGATAGCTCAGCAGAATAAGAAAAGCAACTGCCTGGGAAGCAAGGTCCTGCCTGGCAAGGTCCTGAAGGTCCTGAGTTCAATTCCGGGTATCAAAACAAAACAAACCCTTCAAGGAGGAAGGAGGTCAGCAAAATTCCACCTTAGTTGAAAAACAAAACGCTGATTGTAGAGGGAGATGGTTCTATGAAAGACGACAGCCTGGGCTTCTAAAATTCTGCATTCTACAGAAGCAAAGAAAACGATTTGAACCTTTTCCCAGAAGTGAGCAATAACCAGAACAGATGAGACTGCGAGTCCACCCACGCTATCACCATGGTTGGTCAATAAGAGACCTAGGACCAAGGCAGGAGACACCCTCACAGGAGGCCGGACCTGAAGCCTCGGATGGGTCGCCCATCCTCCAGGACGGTGACGCACAGAGCGGGGCTAAAAAGAGAGAAGATACCGAAAGCCCCAAATCTGTGTGTAGGCTAAGGGCCAAAGTATTCCCAGAAGTTTCAAGCTGAAGAATGTCCCAGGACGCAGCCTGTGCCCGCGCCTCTCTGTCCACAGGCAGATCGCCTGTGGTGACACAGCTGGCCTGGGTCCGGTCAATTTCCTCTTTTCATTTTCCGCCTAACCCTAACCCCGACCAAAAGGGCTCTGATTTATTTCTTCACTCCACAGTGCTTCCCCTCTCCAGTCCTCACAGGCATCCCCAAATCCTGCCAGGAACCGGCCCTGCGAAGTTTTTATCTTCTGCACCGCGCAGTTCCCCTTCTCCCCGACCTCTGCCGCCCCGCGTCCGGATCTCACGCCCGCGCTCACCCCCTGAAGGTCCTTGACGAAGTAGCTTCCGCTGGAGCCCTGGTAGATGCGCTCGGGGAAGATGCAGCGCTCGATGGCCAGCTCTGCCTGCCGCACCACTGCCTCGAACTCCGGATCCTCGGGGAACTCGTTCCGCTCGCGGGAGGCCTGCGCGGCGTGCGCTGCAGCCGCAGCCTGGGCGGCCAGGGCTTGGGCCTGGGCCGCCACAGTGTGGGTCTGGCCCTGGGCCGCCGCGCCCCTGGCCCGGTCGAGAAGCGGCTGACGCTCGCGGTCGTGGCCCGGAGAGCCCGGCGGAGAGGGGCAGGAGCCGGCCGCCGACGCCGCCACGCGGACTGCGCCCCCCGGAACCTGCGGGAAGTGAGCGCCGGAGCCCGACGGGAAGGTGTACTCTGGTGGTTGGGCCCGCTCGGGGGACACCAGTGGGCTCGTCTCGTCCATCCCTCAGGCCGCCGGCTCGGGGACCCGGCGAGCTGCACACAGCTGGGCTGGTGGTCGGAACCAATCCGCAGCACCCCCACCTCCCTCCCGACCAACCAGGCGGTGCGCCTCCTTGGCCCCACCCCTAGCCTGTCCTGTTTACTAGGCGACGAGAAGGCACGGCTCCTCTCGCGTGAACAGTAGCCAATCAGAACCCGCTCTACGCAATCGCGGCCTCCGCATTTTTCTCCCGTCACCTTCTGTGAAGACTGCGCATGCTCTCAAACTAACCCCGAGTCAGGCACACCCTCTGCCCCCCGCGAGCTCCGCCCCGCCCTTAACTTCCAATTGGCTAACCGGTCTTGGGCGCCTGCAAAACCGCAACGCGAAACTTGAGCGCCCGCCAGGAGCCGGCTGTGAAGTTGCAAGAAAGCGCATCTCTGTATCATTTATCGGCTATGTTCTAAGTGCTAGAGAGGCAGCAGTGAAACGAAGAAATAACCTCCTGGATTTTATCTTTTTTTTTTATACTTTATTTACTTATGGCCGGCCCAGCCTTCCCTGGGGGGGGATGGGGCTGGCGCAGCGTCTGGTGCCTAGGATCAAACCGCGGTCCCTGCGGTTGCCTAAGCTTGCCTAAGTAGGCGCTTTAGACCGCTGAGCTATCTGGCCGGCCCTAACCTCCTGGATTTTAAAAACAACAAAACAGCCCTCTTGTAGCATATATAGAAGTTGGCCCAGTTGTTCAATGCTTATTAATTGAGGTAAGATATGGTCCCATGAGATGCAAGGTAAGCATCCATGACATGCACCAGTGTAAATGTTCAGTGTCTAAACACAATAAAGTGCTCGGTACATTAGTTTTTTTTGTTTGTTTGTTTTGTGTGTGTGTGTGTGTGTGTGTGTGTGTGTGTGTTTTTGTCTTTTTCAGACAGGGTCTCGCTCTGCAGTTCAGGCTATCCTTGAGCTTGCTTTTGTAGCCCAAGCTGGTCTCCAACTTGCACCGATCCTCCTACCTCAGCCTCCCAAGTGCTGGGATTACAGGTGTGCACCACCACACCCGGCTCTGTACAATTTTTTTTTTTTTTTGTCTTTTTGAGACAGGGTCTCATTATGCAGTTCAGGCTGGCCTTGAGCTCACTTTTGTAGCCCAGGCTGGTCTCGAACTCGCACTGATCCTCCTGGCTCAGCCTCCCGAGTGCTGGGATTACAGGCGTGCGCCACCACGCCCGGCAGGCTCTGTACATTTTTAATGATGGAAAAGAGTACAAATATATAACCCTGTTCTCAAAATGAGAGAAAGCCAACAATGCTAGCTAATACTCCCTTATAGGGGGTTCATTGCTTTAGGGTAGGAAGGAGGGTCAACAGAGGCAGCCAGTGGAGCCTGTGCCATGAGGTAAGGTGCCAATGAAATGTATAAATAAATCACTGATGGGACCTGGCGGGATGGCTCAGTGGTCTAAAGCGCCTGCTTGGGAAAGCTTGGGCGGCTGCAGGGACCGCAGTTCGATCCCCGGCACCACATGCTGCGCCAGGCCTGCCCTCGGGGTGGGTTGAGCCGGCCATAAAAATGAGTCAATAAACAAAGGTTCTGAAACAAGAAAAAAATAAAATAAATTTTTAAAAAATAAATAAAATAAATCACTGAGCAAAGGGGGGACAGAAAGGTTGCATGAAGCAGAAGAGGCTGCAGGAGGAAAGAAAAGGGAAGGGTAGAAGTTGAGGAGACAGACTGCAACCTCCCTGGCTGAGGGGAAGCCAGGTTAGGTTGGGTTCCCCAGGGACTGGAGTGCCAACCAGAGGGCCTCTAGCATGTGAAGAGCCTCGGGGAGGTTTGGAGAACAGTGTGGAGCTGGGAAGTGATGAGTCGTCAACCTACTCCCAGCCCTGGCACCCCGAAGAAACGTGGCTGCAAATGGGTGCCAGCTGAAAGACAGCGCAGAGTTAGTGGAGAGAATGAAAATGTAAATTGCACACTAGTCCATCTTTTTGGGGGAGGAATGGAATTCAGGGCCTCATTCATGTGCCCCAACTAACATTACCTTCTAAAATGTAGGGCATATTAGTTAAGGAAACATGGGCTTGGAAATCAGAGATATTTGAATTTCATCTCTACTGTTGTTATTTTGGAGTTCCTGAATCTCTCAGAGCTTCAGTCTTCTTACCTATAAACGTGGAAGAAGCATCCCTAACTTGCTTGATTAAATAAAAATCTATACGTAAAGCGGGTAGCATAGTACTCAATGCATTAAAAAAAATTCTTAAGTCCAACATCTTGACAGGCCTGCAATGGTAGCCACTGGTCTCCAGGCTCCACAATGCTACAAAGATGACAAGAAAAAGAACGATGCCAGGAAGTCAGACGAGGAAGACAAAGACCCAGTGACCAAATCTGGGATGAGGCCAAAAAGAAGAAGTGGTCCAAAGGCCAAGTTCGGGACAAGCTCCACAACCTGGTTCTGTTTGATAAAGCTACTTATGACACATTCTGTAAGGAAGTTCCCAACCGTAAACTTATAACACCTGCTATGGTCTCTGAGAGACTGAAGATCCGTGGGTCACTGGCCAAAGCAACCCTTCTGGAGCCCCTTAGTAAAGGGCTTATGAAGCTGGTCTCAAAGCCCAGAGTTCAAGTTATTTATACCAGAAATATCAGGGGTGGAGATGCCCCTGCTGCTGGTGAAGATGCATGCTGTATTAGTTACTTTTTAATCGTTGCCGAGACAAATACCCAACACTCAAAATGAAGGAAGGAAAGGTTTATTTAGCTCACAGTTACTGGAGGTTTCAGTCCATGTTCGGCTGGCCCAAGGCTGAGAGGAGCAGAGCAGAGAGCATCCAGTTCATGGCGGCGGAACAGCAACAAAATGGTGGCAGAGTTAGCCAGCCAAACACGGTAGCAGAGCAACAGCACCAGCCAGAGCTCCAGTCTGTCTCTCTGTCTCTCTTTATATTACATTCAGGCTCTCCGCCTTAGCTCCCGCCCTAGGCTACACCCATAATCCCAGAAGTACTTCCACCCATAATCCCATCAGTACTAAAACCCATAATCCCAGGGATCATGGATCAAGTCTCAAACTCTAGAAGTCCCCGCCCAATGACTCCATGAGGCTTTGGG
>PVJA010012856.1:0-50834 GCA_004027025.1 Myocastor coypus
TTTTTTTTTTAAATAAAAGCGCTGTTTCACTTTGAGGCTCCGACTCTTGGCTCATCCTTCTCCCGTCGTCTCCCAGACCTAACACCAGGTACTTTTCAGGTTGGGAGATCAGTTTTCCCTACATCATTTGGAGGTTCCCTATTGGAAGTTCTCATCCACCCCAGGTCAGTTTTTTCTCCCTGTATCAGTAGTAATCAAGATCACAAAGAATTGGAACTCAGATCTACAAAGTTCAAGCCACAGGCTGAGTAAATCAGGCATTTACACCAAATATCCTTTTATTTATTTATTTATAATTTTTAAAATTTTTTTTTTGGTGGGACTGGGGTTTGAACTCACGACCTTGCACTTGCCAGGCAGGCACTTGTGGTACAGAGCTATCTCAGGGGCCCAGCAGGATGGCTCAGTGGTCTAAAGGGCCTGCAGGCAGCTGCAGGGACTTCGGTTCGATCCCCTGCACCACATGCTGCACCAGCCCTGAGGCTGAGCCGGCCATTAAAAAAAAAAAAAAATACAGAGCTATCTCCTCAGCCCCCCAAATATCCTTTTAAACAGGGGCCAGGGGTGTCTAGGACAGTGAACTTACACTTCCTGGGCACCGGGGGAAGGCAGGGATCAATCTTAGCAGTCATGGGCTAGATAATAAAGTGTCCAGTGTGGAGTGGAGAGTTAGTGGGAAAGAGCAAGTGACTTTCTGGAGCTGGTAAGAAAGAGGGGGAGAGGCAGACAGAGGGGAGGATGTCACAAAAGGAAGCAGTGGGGGCTACCAGAATAGTCCCCTTGACTTCTCCCTGTATGGGCCACCATAATGCTGAGGAAAAAGAAAAAGAACAAAGGTATAAGCTCAAGAGGACAGGTGTATTTCAAAAAAAAAAAAAAAAAATCTGCAAGGCTTTGAGACCAGATGGTCCCTCTCACATAGGCTGTGGGGCCCTTTATAGGATCACTGGAGGGGTAAGTCCAGTGAAAGGGAGTTGTGGCTTGAGAGAACACAGGGGTCCCGGGAGCCCAAGGTCAGGGCTTGAGAAAGCACAGGAGGCAGTAGCTGCTCTCTTAGCAGGGCTGATAAGGATGAGCCACTGAGCAGGGTTGCTGGGGTGGGGGTCAGATCCTTCACTACCCAGGCTCTGTGGCCTCAGCTCTGCACATTGCTCGCCTCTAGTCATCCCCATGGGCCCTAATGTTGCAGGTAGTTAAGGTAGATAGAAATATTATAGGCAGTCTGAGAGGGTGAGGCCCTCAAAGAGACAGTATGGTGACTGCAATTTTAGAAGGGACAGACATTTCCGCTGTGGGCTGGACCTCAAGACAAAAGAGTAAAAAAAATGCAGCTGCATGCTTCCCTGGGGTTGGGCCTCCCAGACTGATATTCTAAATTGCTGTCAGTCACCTTGAAAGAGCCGAGTCACTGGGCCTGGCGGGATGGCTCAGCGGTCTAAAGCTCCTGCTTGGGAAAGCTTGGGCGACTTCAGGGACCGAGGTTCGATCCCCGGCACCACATGCTGCGCCAGCCCTGCCCTCAGGGCAGGCTGAGCCGGCCATAAAAATGAGTGAATAAACAAACAAAGGTTCTGAAACAAGAAAAAAATAAATAAATAAAATAAATAAAATAAAAAAAAGAAAGAAAGCCGAGTCACTGACTCAATCCCAACGGGAAGCTCACGTTCACTTGCTGTGTGACTCACTTCCCCATTTGGTTCGGAATTTAAACAATTTAACAAGAGTATTTGTAACCTTATCGGTGAAACATAGTTTTGTCCCATTGTATGCCCACCTAAGTGATTTCCAGTGTTCCTCGCCTTAGACTCACATGGTTTTACTCTACAAAAATCCATACCAATAGCAGATTCCTGGGCAACCCACTGAGGTTTCCTCCCTCCGTCCTTCTCTCAGGCAGCTTTCTTTCCTCGAATAAATATATTCTGCTCTTAACCTCCATGTGTTCCTAAAATTCATTCTTTAAGTTTAGAGGACATGAACTTGTCCAGGTACCTTTTGTTACGGGTTCCCAAACAGAAGCCAGACCAAAATCCAAAAATGAGAATTTAAAATGAGCCTTTATTACTGAGCTCAGGGCCACCAGTCATTTCTTATGCAAGAGAAGACTGATGGATCCCTAGCCCAGGAAGCAAAGAGCTTTTAAAAGGAAAGTCACATGACTAAGGGGTCTTTACAGTTTAGGACATATGCAACTTGGCCATGTGGGGGTTGGTTAAGCTGTTTTTACAAGATACATCTTAAGCTAAGTATGTTTGCAGGACTTAGATTAGGCAGTGGAGGGAGACAGTTACTCAGTTACTCTTTACTAATCAGCCTTGAAAAGAGGGTGAGAGTACATTCCTTAGAGTAGATAACAGGAAACACAAGGGAACCTAATAGTTTTCCATAGTTATAGCTCAATATTCAGTTGATCCATTACACCTTTCAGGTTAAGAGTTTCCTTCCCCTATACCTAGACACTAAGAAGGATTATCTCTCATTCTAAGACTTTGTTTCATGTTGTTTTACTTTAACCATGTAATTTCATTCACTTATTTTTTAAGCACAGTGCTTTCTGTAATTTGTTTTCAGGTCCTTTTTTTTTTTTTTTTTTTTTCTCGCTATGCAATTCAGGCTGGCCTTGAGCTCACTTTTGTAGCTCAGGCTGGTCTCGAACTCGCAGTGATCCTCCTGCCTCATCCTCCCAAGTGCTGGGATTACAGGTGTGCGCCACCACGTCCAGCTCAGGTACATTTTTAAGACATGAGTCCCTCCTCCCCCAGGAAAAAATTTCTGTGGAACTCCAGTATAAAATAAAAAAGGTCAAAGCTTCTCTAATCCAAACCAGCAGGCGATTTTGCCCTAAAATGTTACCCCTCCCGACTTCCAAGTCCAGTGACCCACATCTACTTAGAGACCTCTATCCTTAAAAGCCATACTTCACAGCAAATTATAATCTGGCTCCCTGAAAAGGAACCAAAAGTGAACAGCAAAATACTTAAATGGACTGAAGTGCTTCTGGAAAAATTTCACATCTAAATGTCTTAAATTCGAATTTATCCCATTATATACCTGAGGGTGGTACAGAAGAAGCCTACAGCTCTGCATATCTGGCACCAAGTTCAGCTCAGATCTCACTTCCCTTTTTACGTACTAATTAGAAGAGCGCATCTTGTTCTGGGTGATAGCAGTTCACCCCTGCCCTGCAGCCTGCAGCAAGCTGTCCTCAATAGCTTTATATAAATAGAAGACAATGGCCTAGAGTTTACGCACTTATCTTGAAAGGCAACAAAGTATTTATAAAGTGTCCAGTGACCTAAGAATCTCCTGCTTGTCCCTCCCTCCTCCAGAAAGAACTACTAACACAGCAAGGCCTGAAATAGTACGCTGTGACTTTTTTCCATTGTACTGAGGTATGTTCTGTTCTTGTGATTATCAATATTTATAACAAAGCATATTTCCTGTATTTATTAATGCAGCATATATACTAGGGCCCAACCCACAAGATATGGAAGCAACATGTGGAACTAGGAAAGTTACCTCATTCAGCTGTGAAGTTCTGGGATTCTGCTTTGGGTGCAAGGATAGAAAGAGACCTGTGTTTTCATTAGTCAGTGTCTCTGGCTACTTCAGAGAATGTTGAAGCTATCATCTCCTCCTTCTCCCAAATCCTGAATGTAAACTCAAGCACTGAAGAATAAAGAATAGTACACATGATTCACAAACCTATATGGTCTTCAGACAACAGAGATATAACTGCCACAACTGAACGAAGAACTGATTAACAAAAGTTTCATCAGCCCCTGTGCATTCATTCATTCATTCATTCATTCATTCACTCACTCACTCACTCACTCATTCATTCATTCACTCACTCATTCATTCATTCATTCATTCATACAGAGCTGCATGGAGCTAGAGAGGATACAGCACACTCTCAAACACTACTACAGCTTCCAAAGTCCCAGCAGGATGACCAGCAGAACACAAGAGAGGCAGAGTGACAATCCCACCAGCATGAGAAATGTCCTTGCCCAACTCATGCAAGGTTCTGTGCCTCCCTGCTCACACCATGCTCCCTGCATTTTTCTACTTGCTGCCCACTGCCTTTACATTACCTATTAGCCAGATACAAATAAGTGGAACAAACACCACCCTGGTACACTTCGGATTATTTTCTAGGAGAGTAAGAGAATGGTAGGTCAGCATTCCACGCATGATAACCTGTAGTAGAACCACATTCTAGTCCCACTGAAGTTTAGCTCTTTGTGCAACTGGAGTCACATGTGTAACATATCATGCAGAGAGAATTTTTTAAAAATGGCTTTTAAATGAAGGAAAATGTAAAAGGACCTGTTTTGAAGCCAGGGACCTTCTTAGTGTGAAAGATCTTCAAGTTAAGGCCTAGCTAATTGGTTTGGGGCTGATCAACATTCATTCATTCACTCATTCATTCATGAATGTACGACATGATTTTTAGCCTTTTCTGTGGTCTACAATGAACCATAGAACCTGGGTTTCATACCTGGTCTTGTGCTTGCTCCAGATCTTCTACATAAAAGAAGGAATTCATTTTGAAGACTACCTAATTGATGGATGAAGAATCATAATCTAATATTGGTTTGAAGGACTGATAAAGCAAGAAGTATTTCCTTGATTTAGTACGGACTGTACTGAGATTCATTATTAGTAACCCACTGTACTTCTTCCTCAATGCATGCTGTGTGGGACTACAAGTTTGTTCAAAAGGAGTAACATAAGGGACAAACCTTAAGTGACCAAAAGAATCCCAGTACCCCTAAACCACTGCTCTACAGCACAAAAGGATTTGATGTTTCCCCAGCTGGTTGTTTTCTAAGTGAAGTCCTTTGTGTTGAGATTGTACACTTGGTGTCATTTATACAGACAAATGGTTCCTACTGTGTCTCGGAGACAGCAGGACCTGCTCCTAGCCAGATTGCCTGTGATGCACCTTGTTGGCAGGACGCTGGCCATCTAAGATGACTGAAATCTGAAGCTGCACAGGGACAAAGAATGCCAGCAATGCCACATTTCCTCTTTCCCCTTCTTTTTACATGAGTAAATAAAATGTGGTTGTTGGAGGGGGCTGGGGACTGGACATTGGAATGATGGCTTTTGTGTTGAGCTACATCCCTGGCCCTTTTTATGGTTTATATTTGATTTTGAGGCATGGTCTTAAGTAGGTAAGTTTCCCACACTGAGCTCGAGCTCGTGGTCCTCCTGCTTCAGCCTCCCTGAGTACCGAGAGGCTCAGCTTGTATTTTAAGTCTCCAAAGACAGTTGTTTATGACACCTAGCTTATCTCTATGCCATGTGACTCATACTGCTCTTGGTTAATATCTCTTCTTCTATTCCAAGTTGTATTATTATTCAGTTCAAGTTTTGGAAGTTAGTTCTCAGCCACTAGCATAGTGAATTTAAATGATGATTTTGGACAGCAAGAAGATTAGCGTCTGTGGGAAAATGCAAGAGTGATGATGTCATCCCTCACCCAGCAGGGAGAGAACACGAAGACCTCCCAAGGAAACCTAGTGTTTATGACGCTAGGACAGGAATGGCATGTTCCAGAATGCCTCACATTTCCTGGGCTCTGCTACATCTATTGCTTTGAACCTATTATTCATTGCAGAAAACAGTGACCCAGAACACCCTCATTCCGTGTTTGTCCCCAGCAAAAGCAGAATATTTAAGTCTATAATCTTGAGAAAATAAAGCTCTGAAAATTGTATGCCTTCAGATCAAACAATCACTTCATAGAGAAAATGCAATGCAGCTCATGAGCATTTGGGAAACTAGGGGCTTCCCATCTAATGTGGCTTCAGCTATGCACAACCAAAGGAAGCTCATGATCCCCAGGTTGGCTACAAAACATCATTTTTGAAATAATTCTGGAATAAAATTTTTAAAATATTTATTTATTTAGGGGCCAGTGAGATGGCTCAGCAGTCTAAAGCACCTGTTGAGACAAGCTTAGGCAACCTCAGGGACTGTGTTTGATCCATTTATTTGTTTATCTGGTACAGGGTCTCACTATGCGGCTCAAACTCATAGTGATCTTCCTGCCTCAGCCTCCCCAGCCTTGGAATTACAGGCATGCACCACCTTTCCCAGTTTTGGTGGACGGCATGGCATGGAGCTCCTACGGCATGCTATACTGGGGATGGAACCTGGGTCCTTGTGCTTGCCAGACAGGCGCTTAGTCCGCTGAGCTATATCTCTGGCCCTGGAATTAAATTTATATGAAATAATAATGTTCGTCAATTCTCCCAGAATACCAGGATCTTCTGTCTGGTGCATGAGAATCCAGTTCGCACCAAGGCAGCTTTCCAAGACAGGACAAAAGTCTGATTTTTCTGCATGCAGCCTCAAACAACTCGGGGAAGGGAGACATCAGTCCTGCTTTGCCAGCTCTGATAAAAATTCTCTGTTGTATAAAATAAAAGACACAAAAGAAAAAAATGTTTGTTTTTCCTTCATATCTTTTATATGAAGCACATTTTAATCTACTCTTTAAAAAATCTCCTTCCTTGCTCCTCCCCCTCGGCTTGCTACATCTCTTGCTCCCATTCCCGTTTAAGAAAGATTTATCTTCCTACTTCCTAAAACTTCCGTCATTTGTAGGAAAATGGGTGAACCTTGAGGCCATGTTATATGAAATAAATCAGACTCTCGAGCTTAAATATCACATGATTTCTGTCACGTGGAAACCTAAAGCACAAACAAGGGGGAGTCTTTATAATATAATCCTCTTCCCTTTTCCTGAGAAACAAAATACTCTGCGCCAATGCCTAACTGAAGCTGTGAAAGCCTGTAGCATCTTCTCTGATACCTCCCTTGCTGACAGCAGCGCCAGCAAGGACGGATTCTCTTTCATGTCCGCATCCAACTCATTTCCTCTCAATCGCTAATGACATCTAGTATTTCTCCAGGGACAGGAAGAGATGTGTAATTATTTCTTTACCATTTAATAACTGTAAATACATCTTCCTCACTGCCCTGCTCCATCCAGACTTTGCTTTCGTCACTTTTGACATGTCGCCATATGAAAACTGAAGGAGTCGATTCCTAATGTCATGGTTGAGTGCTCTGCTTACAGATGGTAATCATCAACAGGAAGAGGAATTTGTAAGCAGGGGACTGAGTCACGTGACGCCAGCGTCCGTGTAAGACAATTGCTGGCTTTAGCAACCATTGCTCTATCTTTGCAATTCCATGTAGAGCTGGAGTGGCAAAGACCACTATCTCCAGAATGTTCTTGCCTCTGGATACTGTGGCCAAACAAAACTAAAAGTACCAATCATTTGGAAAATGACCGCCCACTCTTATTTTGCCTCACTTCCATATCTTATCCTTTTATTGACAAGAGAATCATACTTTCAAACCAGCATCTCACTCAGGCTGGTAAGACTTTTTTTTTTTTAAGAGCAGAATATTTATAGAGGGAAAGAAACCTTCTGTCTGAGAGAAGGGACAGAAGGCAGACCCCAGCGGGTTGCCCCAGGCTGAGAAGCTATTTGGCCGTAATGGGTCTATTAATTCCTGGCTTCTGGTGTTTTTATCACTTTAGCCAACTGGGCGTGCTCAAACCAGAGCAGGTAGACGTTCTGCACACCTACCAGGTCTCTGCTATTTCAGCACCTCAAAAATCACCAGTAGCATTTTTATCAAGCTGTAGGAGAACTCTAACTCCAGCTTCTCTAAGGACAGAGGAAATATACAAAAAGTCAATATTTTATTCCTGTTTCTCTTGCAATAATAAGATATAATTTTTAAAATGGAACACAACTCTGAGATCTCTCCCACTGGGCCTGAGGTTGGGGCTTCTGGCGGTCCTGCTCCACCTGTAGGAACAAGGTTTCCTCGGTGCCCCAGCCTGCCTAGAGATTCTGGTGTGTTACAAAGAGCTTGTGGAGTACCCTTCTAGATGAGGGTGAGGAGACTCGCGATCACTGTCCTGGGACTCTCTCCTGCTTGTGACTATTAATAGAAAATAAAGTAGGATTTGGCACACATCAAAAATAGAAGCCTGAGCCTCAGGCACCAGAATTTGGACACTATGCAAAGAAGGACCCTGGGGCCGGCAAGATGGCTCAGTGGTCTAAAGCACCTGCTTAGGCAAACTTAGGCAACCACAGGGACCATGGTTCGATCCCTGACACCACATACTGTGCCAGCTCCACCCCCAGGGCAGGCTGAGCCAGCCATAATACAAAAGAAAAAGAAAAGAAGGACGGTGTCTGGTATAGAGAATATCTGGTAAGTGAATGAATCAGACAAAAAAAAAAAAAAAAAAAATATATATATATATATATATATATATATATATATATATATATATATTATGGTTTATGTATAGTTGTCCCACCAAAGCCTCACACAATCATGAGGCAGGGGCTTCTAGACTTGACTCATGATCCACCAGGATTATGTGTTTTAGTACTGATGGGATTATGGGTCTGAGTACTTCTGGGATTATGGGTGTGGCCTAAGGTGCATAGGCTGAGGCAGAGCCTGAATGTAATATAGAGACAGAGACACAGACTAGTGCTGTAGCTCTCTGGTGCCCTGTTTGGTTAGTTGTTTCTGTCGCAATTGTTGCTGTTCTGCTGTCATGAACTGGATGCTCTCTGCCCTGTTCCACTCAGCCTTGGGCCAGCCAAATATGAACTGAAACCTGCAGTAACTGTGAGCTAAATAAACTTTTCCTTCCTTCTTTTTGGGTGTCAAGTATTTGTTCCAGCAACGAGAGAAGAGTAAATATATATATATATATATATATATATATATATATATATATATATTTTTTTTTTTTTTTTAATTTACAAAAGAAAAGACTTTAGAACACTTGACCACAACATCTTCATCTGTGTCGAGCAGTAAGTGCAGGAGATTCAGAGCTGTGGAAATGAGGTCTGAATTGGCAAAGAAGGCAGAGTAAGAGTTCAGTAGGTGGGAGGACCCTGCCACATGGGAGCTGGGGGAGGAATGAGTCTAGCACTGCCCCTGGGCCTGGGCCTGGTGACTGGAGTGGAGACCCCAAACACACGCTCCCTCTCCAGATCTGCTATGAGAGCACATCAGGGTACGTAAAGTCTTAGTCTACCATTAGGGGCCCGCATGCCTTGTGCACCTGCCAGCCAGCCCCCCTTGCAGCTACTTCGATGGAGCCCTGTGTGGGAGCAGAGCACAGGCGCCTGGAGCTCCACCCCACACATAGAGAAGAGGGACATGTGTGCAGCGCCCACCTCCGTGACCTTCAAGTTCGCAGAGCTCCGTCACACCCCCTGCTTATTCTGAAGAACCTCTTCCTCTCTCTCTCGGAAGTGCAGCATCATCTTAAACTTTGGAGAAAAAAAAAAAAAAAAAGAGAGAGAAAGATCAGAAAAGCACTGGTGCTTGAACTTTTCCCCATGACCAAGACCCCCCAAGGAGGGCTTCCAGGCGGGCCATACAATGCTAAGCAAATCAGCAAGATGAGACGATTCAGGGAAAATGTCAATAAATATTTCAGTGAAGGGCTGATATAGCTCAGCAGCATAAGTGCCTGCCTGGCAAACTCAAGGTCCTGAGTTCAATTTGTGGTACCATAAAAAAAAATAAAAATCCAGTAAAGAAATAATAATTGGGCTCTGCCTCTGCCTCTGCTCCTCCCTTTCTGCTCTGGCTGTTTTGCTGTTTCCCACCACCATGAACAGCTGCCCTCTGCCGTGTGCCACTCTGCCTTGGAGCCAGCTGTATGGACTGAAACCTCCACAAACTGTGAGTTACCTCTCTTTCTTTAATTAATTTAAAAAATTAAAAAAATAAATAAAAATTGAGGCCAGCAAGATAGCTTAGCAATCTAAAGTGCCTGCTTAGGCAAGCTTAGGCCACCACAGGGACTGCAGTTTGATCCCTGGCACCACGTGCTGTGCCACCGCCAACCCCAGGGCAGGTTGAGCCAGCCATGACACAAATAAATAAAGTTTTTAAAAAAAATTTAATGAGATACATTTCTGTGCTTTCCACTCATGATTAAGGACCTCTTTCTGGTTTCCCACGGCCTGATTAAGGTACAACAGACAAATGTAAAACTGGTCAAGGTAAAAATTAAGAGAGATTGTGTGTGGTGGTGTGCCTGTAATCCCAGTGCTTGGGAGGCTGAAAACAGGAAAATCACTGAATCTGATCTGTGTAGTGAGACCCTGCAGACCCTATACCAAATACAAAAAAGAAAGAGAGAGAGAGAGAACAAATGCTGACTTCCTTAAATATTAGCATCAGGGATTGATATCCTAAATAGGTATCGATCACCTTGAAAGAGCCCAAATGAGTCACTAACCCAACCCCCAACAGGAAGAGACCCTGTTCCATATTCATGTCCCACTTACTATGAGACTCGCTTCCTCATTCAGTATTGGATTTAGTCAATTTTACCTGAACAATGGTGTTTGTAACCTCATTGGTTGACCATAGTTTTGTCCCTCCTCATGCCCACCTATGGTTTTACACTATGAAAGTTCCTGGAAGAAAGTTTCCTGGGGACCACCCAGTTGGGACACCCCTCCTGTCCTGTCTCTCCAGGAGCTTTCTTTCCCTCAAAAAGTATGTTCTGCTCATTACCTCTGTTTGTTCCTAAAATTCATTCTTTGGTTTTAGAGAATGTGAACTCATTCCAGGTACTTTTCAGGCCAGGATTTTCACTTTTGCCCCTACATCATTGGGAGTCTGAGCTGGGTAGTGAGACACTGTACCAAATATATAAAATAATAATAATAAGCCAAGCCTTTAACAATGCCTCTGAGTTGTGCTTATGGCCACTACAAAGAAACCCATTTTCACCAGAAAACCCAGAATGCCCTTGAAGAGGAAGACTGACAGAAAACCTGTGTTGGCTAAAAAATTGTGTGGTGTGTTTTTCTTTCTTTCTTTCTTTCATTCTTTCCTTTTTTTTCTTACACCACAGAGAATTTTATGCAGGACCTTACCACTGAGCTACAGCCCCAGCCTGTTATATTTATTTTTCATTTTGAGACCAGCCTCACTTAAGACACTAAGTTGCCTACATCATGCTGGAGTCCATGATCCTCCTGGCTCAGCCTCCCAGAGTGCTGTGATTATAGGCAAGGGGCACAGTTTTCTAATTCACAACAGGAATTTTTTCACTTGCCCTGGAAGTGCTATTTTAATGCCTAGAGCCATATGTCAATGACTCTCTTGTGCCTTTTTTTTCTTTTTTTTTCAAAACTTATGGGGAAAAAATCCACTTACGTATGCGCTCTCATTACACAATCTCCAGTTGGCTGGGGTTTTCCCAATTTCCAGGCCTCTCTGCTCTTTCCCTATGGCAGTGCAGTAAAAACCCAAAGAGAGAGGGAGAGAGAGGGAGAGGGAGAGAGAGAGGGAGGGAGGGAGGGAGAGAGAGAGATAAAGAGAGAGAGCACAGCTTCCCCATAGTACAGCCAGAAATCAAAAGGCACCAGTAGAGGAGCAAGCATAACTTTAGCAAAGGAAAATTACTAAATCATCAAGGTTTGTTTCTGAAATCCATCAATCAATCAATCAATCACCATCTGGTGGTGTTCGGAGTGGGGCCAGATTAGAAGGCGCTCAATGCGGGGTGACCTGAGAGGGTGCCTCTCCCTCCTGCTCCTCCCCTATTCCCACTTCCAGGTCTCCAAAAGGTGAACTGTCTCCAACACTGCGCCCTCCCAAGGCGCCATTGCTGTCTTGGAGCCGCTGAACATGGGCTGAAAGTGTGAGCCCAAATAAACCTCTCAGTCTGTAAGCTGTGGATGTTGGGGTTTTGTCTCAGGGGCAGGAAAGTGACTAGGATGTTGTGTTCATTGGGGTGTAAGCGTGGCCAGCTTGAGTGTCTTCAGCAATTTGGGGATCAGCGCTTAAGTAGGGTGAGGAGCACCACAGGGAAGGGTGGGATAGGGCCGCAGCTGTGAGCAGGCAGGAGCTCACCCCAGCTGGGGCAGCTGCCATGCCTCTGCCCAGCGCCCAGCGAGACACAGCCCTGGGGACGGGCCTGCCCCTGCCCCGGCTGCTCCCCTGCCGCCAAGTCCTGTCTCCCAGCCCTCCCAGCTGTGCCTCTGCCTCAGCCCGCCCAAGCCCATACTGATGCCGAGTCGCCCCTTTCTTAGAGGCTCCCACTCCCCGCGATCATCCTGTGGCATGTGATCTGCTGAGGCCAAGGCACACAGGTTTTCAAGATTTTTGAACAAGCTAATATACATATTCTCCCATGTAACAAATTCAAACTTAAACTCACTGTTACACCCTTTTTAACTCCCTCCACATGCAGTGAGAGTTTAGAAATCTCAGCAGAGCACTCTGAGGGGAAATGAACCCTTCCTGCTCTCCCTGCAAGCCCGGGCCTCTTCTGTGAGCGAGTGAGGCTGGGCCTCTGCGGCCTCCCCAAGGGTCATGCCAGCTGGGTGCTGACATGCAGGGGCTCCCTAGCTACTTGTTTTCTGGGATCACCTTATTTCAGTTTCAGAAAATAGCAATGATATCCACTCAACCTCAGAGCCCAGAAGGAAGATGATGGCCAGACAGCTGTGATTTGACACTCTTGTTGTGTTTTTCTACCGAACTTGGCAGCCCGGTTTTTGTCACTGTTATGAAAGCAGCTAAAGGCACCAGAATGGATCCCCAGAAAGGAGGGCCACACCTCGGCTGATCTAAGCGGAGCAAGGGTGACAGGATGTTTCATCTAATTCATTTTGAAAATGACTTAAGTCCTGTTTACTGTATCTAGTTATGTTGCTTAGAAACGTTGTAAGTCTGACTTAACTCCAAGTTATAAATGGAACATTTGAAAAACGATGGTAAAATATGCTTGGAAACTCGTCAACATCTAGGAAAGGTTCTCTCCACCTAACACACAGACAGCTGCAGAGATGGAATGTAGAGGTGCTTGGAGCTGTTCATCCGCACATCACAAGGGGGGAATTGCTTTCTTCTTTCTCCCCAAGCTCCTGTCTCAGAAGATAAAAGAAACACTTCCATCAACTTTGTGGTGTTGCAAAGAAACTCTTCATCCTTCTTTCTGCCTTTCCCCATTCCTCCTAGGGAAAAAGAGGGATCAAAACCTGAGAACGGGCACGCCTTCTACCAAGCAGGAGCCAGTGTTTCAGCACCCAGCACTCCTGCCCAAACTCTGTCTCTCTCTGCCTGTTTTTTTGTTTTTTGTTTCTTGTGGGTTTTTTTTTTTTATTTTAGAGAAGGGTCTATAGCGTATTCAGGGTCTCACCACTTGATCAGATTCATAGTGATTGACTTGTTTACAGCTTCCCAAGAGCTGGGATTCCAGACGCACACTACCATGCTCAGTCTCAATTGCCATCTCAGCACACCCCAGGGCAGAGCCATCATGGCAGGCCTGGGGATCAAACCCCTGGCCCCTGTGCCTGCTTGCAGGTGCTTTAATCTGCTGAGCTATTTGGCCAGCCCTGTGCCTCTGTCTTTGTCTCTGTGTCTGTCTGTCTGTCTCTATCTCTTTCTTCTGTGTCTGTCTGTCTGCCTCTCTCTCTGTCACTCTCTCTGTCCCTGTCTCTGCCTCTGTCTCTCTCTCACACACACACACACACACATGCACGCACACACGTACACACACCTACAGCTACCTGACCCTGCAGGGTACAGGCCAGTGCTTTCCATGTGCCATGCCAGAACTGTGTTACTAAATGCCATTGAGACACAAGACTGAAAAGGATCTGTAAGCTTTTATTCTAAGCTATACTTGCCAGGCCAGATTTACCAGTAATAAAGCTGTTATTTTGGTTTTATGGTGCTATGCCTATTTGTCAAAGAGCCCAGAACTTGAAAGAAGAGGAAGATTCACTCAAAGTCTGGCAGATGAATAGGAGAGAACCAGAGAACAGAACATCCTTTCACCTGGAAGGGAATCTTAGCTAAATAATTCCCTCAAGGTCTGTAAACAAACCAAGGCCAGGAGGCATCCAGCTACTTGCCTGAAGTTACACAGCCAATTCTTGAAGAATATGGGGCTAATACATCTCTCTGAAGCTTGGTAGTGACCTCTGCACTACTGCTACGTCATTTAGGGCCATCCTTGGTCACAAGCACATAAAATCTTAGTGTCTTTTTCCCATTGATATCCGGGGACTGCAGCGTCCCCAAAGGCCCAACCCCCAAGCAAGCCTCCTGGTTCTGAGTCTCCTTTTCCCTCATGAACCTCTCTGCCTCCAGCACACCTGAGAAGGCCATGACACATTCATGCAGAGCACGTGGTCTACAGCTGTAACTACCGCGAGCACCTCTCAGCTCAGCTCAGCACTGAATTCTTCTTGTACCCCTGCCCAGCCTCCCCACTCGCTACCGACATCATTCTCACTGCAGCCAGACTTCCACCGCCGCTTACTATGTCTCACCATTCACTATTTTCTCCTCGTCTTGCACCCCTCCCTGTTTTTACACCCTCACTCTCAGGCTTCGATTTCGGAAACCTTCACTTCCATGACTCTATTTCGATATTGCTGAGTAAGATCAGGTAGCCAGGAAAATCAACCCATCCGTAGGCTCCAGATTCTCCTGTGATGCTGACCAAGTATAAACCCTATCACATCTCCCTGACCACCTCATTCTCCTACCTTTCACGGTGACAACTTTAGGACTCCTCCCTGTTCCTCAAACTTGTGAATTCCTTCTTTCATCATTCAACAGATTCATACTTATCCTTG
Organism: Myocastor coypus; assembly: GCA_004027025.1. Taxonomy (NCBI): domain Eukaryota; kingdom Metazoa; phylum Chordata; class Mammalia; order Rodentia; family Myocastoridae; genus Myocastor; species Myocastor coypus. Next base: position 14,691 of record PVJA010012856.1, read on the forward strand.
TTTAGGTAAATATAAATCAAGTGAGGCCACTCCTTGTCCCCGATGCTCAAACTCTCATCACAGGAGAGGAGGCAGAGCTCCTCTCCTCCCTTGCCCTATGTCCAGGAGTCCACCTGCCTCACACCCTGAAAACCCAAGACAGGGTTCAGCTCCTGGCTGCACACACAGGAGATTCTTGAGCTCCACATATCTGCCAAACAAACTTATCTTTGTGACTGAGAAGACACTACTATCATGAAGATACAGTGTCAGACACAATGTCAAGGGACTGGGGTCTGGAACTCAGGGGATTGAACTCAAGACCCTGCACTTGCCAGGCAAGCGCTTATTCTGCTGAGCTATCTCCCCGGCCCTAAAACCATTTTATACTGACTGTCAAAATCATATGTCTAGACTAGACTTTTCTAAGGAGAAAAATCGGGAAAAGTAACCTATATCATGCTGTGTCCATAAGCACATTGTTCTACTCATGCAAAGGCTCTCTTTCTATAATAGATTATTTCAATAAGAATTTAAGGCCGGGCATGATGGCGCACACCTGTAATCCCATCAGCACTTGGGAGGCTGAGGCAGGAGGATCGATGTGAGTTCCAGACCAGCCTGGGCTGCAAAAGTGAGCTCAAGGCCAGCCTGAACTGCATAGCAAGACTGTCTCAAAAAGACAAAAAAAAAAAAAAAAAAGAATTTAAATAAGCTAAGGTTTCTGCCATCCTCAAAACAATTTCATAAACAGTGGCTCCTCTATACTCTGTTTCCATTTCTTCATTTCCTGTTGTTCCTCACCATCCTGGGGAATTGTAACAGAATTAAATCAGGCCTGGAGCTCCCTGCCATAGTTACTAAGCACAGGAATCTGACTCTGCTCTCTGCGTTTGTGTGGTTGTACGCATTTCAGTGTAATCAGCATAAGCCCATCCCAGGTTTCTGTGGCCCACTTCTACCCAACAGAAGGAAAAGCTTCACTGGGAACTTCTGAAGAGAAATACTCTCCTGGGAAAATACCAGACGCACTCTGCTGTTGGTGTGGTCAAGGAAGAATGCAGCCTGAAGACTGTAAACAGCTGCTCACTCGGCGCCTGCCTGAAGGAGTCTGACTCTGCGGAAGCTGATGCTGCGTCAGGAATGGAAATAAATGAGGGCCTTTAATGGCATCATTGAGCTGCTGAATCTAATCAACCCTGAAGTCAGTATTCCCGCTGGGCTTTCCATTACATAACCTTTAATGGTTCAAGCTGTGTAATTATTTGTCACCATAGTCATTGTTTCAGATTCACTGACTGACCTTTAATCTTTGGATTTCCTCTAGGGTCAGTTCCAATCATTTTTCTCTTCCCCTGGTGCCTAAAACCTTTAAACAGTTTTTTTTTTTGTGTGTGTGTGTGTGTGTGTGTGTGTGTGTGTGTGTGTGTGTGGTACCAGGGATTGAACTCAGGACCCTGGACTTGCCAGGCTAATGCTTATTCTACTGAGCTATCTCCCCGACCCTAAAACCATTTTATATTGACAGTCAAAATCATGTCTGGACTAGATCTTTCTAAGGAGAAAGAAGAAGAAGGAAGAGGAGGAAGAGGAAGGAGAAGGAAGAGGAGGATATATACATATATTTTTATATTCAACTGCTGACTCTGCATTTTCTTAGCTGGCCCCAGGTAAGTCAAACTCATTGTGTCCAAGATTTATGTTCATACCTGCTCCTCACCAAAGTTTCTTTGAAAACCCACATACTCATTACCGCTAGTGTTCGATTGCTTCCCCCCCCCACCCCCAGAACCAGGGTTTGAACTCAGGCCCTTATGCTTGCCAGGCAAGCGCTTATTCCACTGAGCTATCTCCCCAGCCCCTTACTTGCTTAGTAAGTGCACCAACCCTGAAACTTAGAAATGACTTTGTGTACTCCCTGTATTCTAGGGCTATACATTCAATCAATTATCAAATCCTGCCAATTATGTGTCCTAAGTAATTCTAATCATTCTATTTCTCTCCACTTCTAGCTTAATCCAAACCTACATTTTGGCCTAAAATATGCAACAGACATGCAGCTAAAAGAGAAAATTTCAAATATTCTCACCACAGAGAAATGATAATTATTTGAGATGGGTAGATATGGTGATTATTTTGGTTTATTCTGCAAGGTATCTGTATATTAAAATATCATATTCTGCACCTAAAATATACAAAAGAGAAGTGTTTGAAAGTTTTCATAGCTTCATCTAAAATTAGATGTTGTGATCTACAGTTTTTGCAATGAAAATATTTAAAATATAATATATTTTAAGTAGTAGTAGCAGACGTGAAGTAACACAAAGCAACCCATCATTAAAAAATGGTGACGTCTAGACTTAGAGGCAACTTGAGAAATTCTTCAAGGTGGGCAGTTGGGTTTCACCTTTCCTACCCATATGAGAATTCAGGGACAAGCAGCTGAATCACACAGCTGACAATAATTATGAGATAAATATTTGTTGAGGAAATTTAGAAGCATGGAAAATCTGAGAAGAGCAATGTCCTCGTCAGGACAGCTTAGCTCTACACAGTTCTGTGCGGTCTCTGGTACAGTCTCTCTTCAAGTTCCCACCATTTGTCATTTCACATGAGAACAGTCTATGGCCCGAATGCACCCGATCTTGTCTAACCATGAGAACAGCGTAGTCATAGTCGGGCTTGGCAGCAAACACCGTGGAGAAGAACATGGCATAAGTGCATTTTTAAGCAGTTAATATTAGCATATATTTCATACAGCTCAATACACAGACGACAACCCAGCAAGGCAGGCCTATGCTCTGTAGACATGGATTTTATCCAAATGGAATGCTGGGAAAAGCTTAGCAGGGGGACTTGAATGCCTTGGTTCTGATCCTAGCTCTGAGAATTTTTCCACTTCTGACAAAGATATTGTCTATTGTACAAGGTGGATTTGAGGATGGCCTGTGAGATAATGTGAGTGTTGCCATGGGACACCAGGCAAAGGGTGCTTTCTCCACCCACATCAGCCTGTGGTGGGTCACATCTTTCCTGCCACGTATATGTTTTTGTTCCATAAAGAATTCTCTACACGCATACACAAACATACACACGCACACACACCACACACACAGAGAAAACCCATGTACAGAGTTTGGGGTTACAAATTGTCATGGTTTAGGATTTTGCAAGAGGAACAATACAGTATGTAACACATTTTATAAGATTATTTTATAATGAATCATTCAAAGAATCACACACAAACAGTGCAGGAAATCTGGCCACACACTGAAGATCAAAGAATATAGCTCAGGGCCTGGGTCTGACAATAATGTCCACATGAGTCCAGCTAAAAACCTAGAGCTCACAGCAATGCCTCCCACAAGTGCATCTGGAAGCCCATAGTGCATGGCAAAGTCTCATTCAGGCCCACTTCATGAATTTGCACTGAGAAGGCCCAAGGGTTGGTGATGGAAACTAGAAAGTCTATGCCAGCAAGATGAAGGATCTGTGCTAGCAGGCTGAGGGATCTGAACTGGAGCCAGAAAGCAACACTCAAGGTAAGCACCAGAGCTCCCCCGACAAAGATATGAGAGCCGTGCTCAGCAACAGTGAGGTCCCGAGCTCCTCCGGTGATAAGGAATGCTGAGTTCCCATCAGGAAAGGCAATCTGATAAGCCTCTCCAGGAGACTGAGCTATGCACCACCTTCCTCTCTAGAGCCAGGAAACAACGCTCAAGATGAGGACCAGCACTTCCCCCAGGGTGGCCCATAGCCATCCTCAGTAATGAGGAGGTCTTCAGCTTCTTCTCTAGTGAGAACAGCCAAGTTTATCAGGAAATCCAGCATGACAAGGTCCCCCAGCAGAATAGACCAAAAGAACCAGAAGCTTCCAACAGTTCCCAACAGCTTCTCCAAACAGTTTTCCCTACAGCCTCCCATCAGCTTCTCCAGTCCTGCCTCCCATGCTGCTGGCAACAATTCTCAGGTGGGTCTCCTACACCCAGCACACTAGCTCATTTCAGCAGGATGTAACAAGATGTCTACCAGTTGGCCATCTGCCACATAGGTTTACAAACCGAGAAACTTCATGGCCTGCTGGCAACCACTAAAAGCCAAGAGAGAAGCAGCAAATAGATTTTCCATAGAACCTCAGGCTTCTCACCTCCATAATGGTGAAAGAATAATCCTCCCCCCTCTTTTATGGTGCAGGGTCTCACTATGCAGCTCCAACTCATAGTGATCCTCCTGTTTCCGGCCTCCCAAGCACTGGGATTACAGCTGCACTCTACAACTCTCAGAAGTCTCTGTTCTTTTGAGTCACTAAGTTTGTGGTCATTTGTTAAGATATCTCTAGGAAACTCATATAGACTTCCATCTAAAAGGTGGACATTCAGATTCCTTAACTCTCAGCATCCTCCGTTCCAGAAATATACCCAAAGAACCTTGTGACTGTCACATCTCATTTGGAAAATGACAAAGACACTCGCAAAATGCTGTAGCTCCCTGCCCCCAATTGTCTGGACACTGGGCTAGAGTCACAAAGTGCATGACCACTTACATAATAAAGAAACTTAAGAAAGTATAGCTCTACAAGGGCCGGCCAGATAGCTAGCTCAGCGGACTAAAGTGTCTGCTTAGGCAGGGCGCAGCAGCCAGGGCTCGATCCCCCCCCCCCCGTGTATTCTGATGGCCCCACCCACGGGGTGCACTGAAATGGTGATTGACACTGGGCATGGTGTCGCACGCCTGTAATCCCAGCACTTGGGAGGCTGAAAACAAAAGAATCATTAGGAGTCTGATCTATATAGTGAGACCCTGTAGAAATAAATTTGAAAAAAAGAAAGTGTAGCTCCATGCAATGAGGTGAAGAAATCTAATGAGTTGCTAAGAATAAGTGCCAGAAAACTACATGTTATGTAGCAGAAGACCAGGCAAGATATTGGTAACTACAGATACATTGGTAATAAGCAGTTTTTTTAATAAAACTAAATGTGTACTTACCATATGTTGCATTCTTAGACATTTATCCCAGAGAAATTACAAATTCTGTTCATATCAAACTTGTACATAAATGCTGTAGCATATTTACTTATAATAAGTATCCAAAACAAATCTTATAATAAGTATCCAAAATAAATCAAATGCCTCAAAAAGCTGAATAGCTGACTTGTGTGCTTGCATTCCATGGAATACTACTGAATGATAAGAAATAAACAACTTGGAGACAATTATGAATTATGCTGTTTAAAAAGTTAATGTTGCAGCCCAGCAGGATGGCTCAGTGGTCTAAAGTGCCTGCTTAGGAAAGCTTAGTTGGCTGCAGGGACCATGGTTCAATCCCCGGCACCACATGCTTCGCCAGCCCTGCCCTCAGGGCAGGCTGAGCTGATCATAAAAATAAATAAACAGACAAAAAGTTCTGAAACAAGAAAAAAAAAATAAAGTAAAATAAAAATAAAAAGTTAATGTCAAAAGTGTATATTCTATATAATCTCATTAATGTAGCATTCTTTTTTATTTTAAAGAGAATAAGAAAACAATAAAAATGATAAAGAATTTCATCTTGTTGGAATAGCCACCTCCAAACCGGGTAGTCAGCCCTGTACATTCATTAAATTGTCAACTTTAATATTTTCATTGGCAACATGTTATTATATTTTCTCTGTTTGGTGAGTGGCCATCACAATAAAACCTCATGTTTCCAAAATCAAAACAAGATGATAGGAAATTAACAATCATTATTCTGTTGCATATTGTTATCTTTAATGTAATCGCTCAGATTACCAGATATAGGTATGCAAAACTTTTTAAATTTGTATTTATTTATTTATGTTATGGCTGGTTTAGCCTGCTCTAGGAAAGAGGCTGGCACAGCATGTAGTGCTGGGGATTGAACTGTGATCCCTGTGGTTGCCTAAGCCTGCCTAAGCGGGCGCTTTAGACCACTAAGCTATCTCACCAGCCCAGGAATGCAAAATTGATCAAACAATATATGCATTAACTGTTCCTTCCAATCAAATAAAAGAAATTAATAGTACCCTCGCAGTATATGTACACCCATGGTTACAACCACATAGTTTGTCATAGCTAAATCTTGGAATCATCCTAGTGCTTAGACTGCTGAGCTATCTTGCCAGCCCTGGAAACAACCTAAATAGTCACAAACTGAGGAGTAGATAAAAATATGTGAATTTTTGTACAATTGAGTGCTACTCAACTATAAAGAAAGATAAACTCAATTTTATAGGTGTCTTAGTTACTCTTCTCTCATTGCTGGGACAAATACCTGACACCCAAAATGAAGGAAGGATTTATTTAGCTCACAGTTACTGGAGGTTTCAGTTCATATTCAGCTGGCCCAAGGTTGAGTGGAACAGGGCAGAGAGCATCCAGTTCAGGGCAGTGGAACAGCAATAAAATGGTGGCAGAGATAGCCAACCAAACAGGGCAGCAGAGAGCAATAGCAATAGCCCGAGTCTGTCTCTCTTTATATTACATTCAGGCTCTCTGCCTTAGCCTATCGGCCTAAGGCCACACCCATAATCCTAGAAGAACTCAGACCCATAGTTCCATCAGTACTAAAACACATAATCCCAGTGGATCATGAGTCAGGTTTCAAACTGTAGAAGTCCCCATCCCATGATTGCATAAGGCTTTGGGGAGACAACTAGACATAAACCATAATAGATAAATGGATGCAACTGGCATGCATACTCATAAGTGGAATAAATCAGACGTACATGTATGAACATCATATTGTACCTGTACTGTAAGAAACTGAAAGAGTAAATAAAATCTAAAAGGTACAATAGATACAGTGAACAAGAAGGAAACTGTTCAAAAGGAAGGAATAGAGATGGAGAAAAGGAGGAAAGAGGAAGGGGGTATATATAACATGGCTAAGATAAATGTAGCATTCTCAAAACAATCAAATAGTGGGGGTAGGCTGTATACTGGAAACCATTAAGTATTATTCAATAAAGTTAGAGACAATTGGGGCACTGAGCCAGTAAATAGTAAATTAGAGCCCAGCCTAAGCAATTTAGCAACTTAACAAGACCTATCTCAAAAAAAAAAAAAAAAAAAAGGACTGGGTATGTAAGTCAGTGTGAAGGCCCGAGCTTATTTTATGTCACAGCTCCTAGAACACATTAGGGCTGTTTCTGCAAGTGCTGCTCCCACTGCCTGAATCATGAACTGGACCACGAACTCCATGGCCTTTAGACCGCTAAACCACCTTGCCAGCCCATAAATTCTTTTGGAAAGAACAGTAAAGGAAGTTGAAGAGGAAAAAAAGGAAGAGAAAAGAAAAAAGAGAAAAAGTAAGAGAATTTTTGAAGAAATGGAGTGTAAATGCCGAAGTGTTTTGCCCAGAAGTTGCTCCTAAAAGCAAACAAAAAGATCAAGGGACTAGAGATGATCCCAAAGGTGGAGCTGAGGACCCGGTGGCACTCTATCCCACCTACTGTGGGATTCCCTGACCTGAAAGTCTTAGTTCAGTCACACCTGAAGATAGGAAATGAACTGGTCTCCAGCAGAGTTATTATGAAAGCCAGGAATAAGCGGTCCTGATGATACTGCATAATCACTTGGCAGTTACGTCATCTGCCTAAAGTATTTGAGTTATTATATCTATGCAATTAAAAGTTATTTCAAAAACTTACTGTGGGATTTAAATTATTTCCTCCAGGGCTGACCTGATAACTCAGTGAACTAAAGTGCCTGCTTAGGCAGACTGCAGCAGCCAGGGTTCAACCCAAAGCATGTCCTGTCAGCCCCACCCATGGGGCAGGCTGAGGTGACGATTGTGACTAGGCGTGATGTCGTGTGCTTGTAATCCCAGCATACACTTGGGAGGCTGAAAACAGGAGGATCATTATGAGTGTGATCTATGTAGTGAGACTATAGACCCCATAGGCCCTGCCCAAAATACAGAAAAATAAATAATTTCCTCCATGAGATGAGATGAAGAAAAGAACTATCCGTTTTTGAAAGAGGAATATGTGCTAGCATAGGAGGTAGGGTCACTTTAGATCCTATTCAGGAAATCAACTGAAGGAATCACCTATGACCACTAAATGGGCAAAATAAGAAAGTCTATGTCCATAGCACCTTTTCTGTGAGATTCTGCTGTTTCTCTCCATCCTGAGGTCATATTAATACATCTTATGATCCCTTCTATTTCTCACACTGTCTATGAGTATGCATGTCTAACTCACAGCTGTAGTTGTTTGTTTATTTGCCTGCTTTCCCTGCCTAACCATGAACTATTGAAGGTCAAAGACACTTAGAAGCCTTTGGGCTCTCCAGGTCTGCTCAGGCTAGGCCCTTTGGATACCTAATAAACTCGTTATAAAGTATAACAAACTTAACAAAGGAAGGACTCTCTTTCTTGTCCTTCCTATGAATGTTACTGGCACAAGAATACTATAAAGCAAAGCATATGCACATATTTTATGGACTGCAACTCTGAGAAATAAGTAGAAACAATATCCAAAGTCAAGTTCCCAGACAGTATTTTAAATCAAGTGTTCTCTGTTTTTGATAATCTATTCCGACTCTTGGCCTACTCGGCCTACTAGCTCCTAGTGAGGGCTTAATGCGCTCCAGCTGCTTCACTTCCAAGATTTTTAACTTCTTCTTCCACTGACCAAAATGCACTCAGCAGCTTATAAAGAAGTAATATTTTGAGTGCAGTTAGTTCTTGTAGTTCCCTTCTCATTTTACACTCTTGACATTCCCCACCCCAGACATAGCCTAGCCTCTTTCACACAATCCATCCACTAACTATGTGTGATTCTATCATGTTAGATTCCAAGGTGACTCAGAATTCCTTTCTTAAATTCAACATGCCCATTCATCTCAGGGCTTGTTGGCAATGTAGATTTTATTCTACTTTATTCTGCTTGAATTTTTTGTGAAAACAGCACTGAGGAAGCATAATCCATCCTCCTTTCATGAACAGTTGGCAAAGGAATTAGCCTGAGGATGACTATTCAGGTCCAAATTTTCTAATAGTAAACATTTTTGCTTGGGGGAATGACTGACTATCCCGATACAAACACATTCTCTTTGCGTATTTTTTTTTTTTTTTTTTTTTGCCCAAAGTATTTAGCTGAATGTTAATGCCTAAAGAAAAGAGCAGAAGACTGGAAGCATGACTCAGTTTCAGAGCATCTTGGCACAAGCTCTGAAATCTTCATCAAGTCACCTAGTTTTTCAGTTGTCATTGGGGATTTCACTAGGCAAACACTTGAATAAACAAAAAAGAGAAAAAATATTGAACTTGTATTAAGGTAATTTTATGTAATGTCCATTACTACAAAATGAGTGAGATTCTACCCAACTTAAAATCTAAAGAGTTAGCTTATCATAATTTCATGGAAGTGGAGGATATGAGATTCTTGATTTAGAAAACAGACTTTATATTCATGATGCAGGGAGCAGCAGGAGTATTAGCATATGTGTATCAGTTTCCCGGGACACAGATAGGCCCAGAGGAAGTCCCTCCCCAAAACTTGCATTTTTACAACAGGAACCCTGAATTTAGGGATGCTGAATCCTTTACAATGGGCATAAGCATGCCTGCCTTCACTCTAGATGAAATCATTCTATCCATTTTTTTTATTTTTTGCAATAAATAATTCATTGCATATTGTTGTCTTTGTCATAGTTGTTCAGAGTGCAAGATGAAGACATGATTTCTTGTCTAAACATCATTAGTATAAATCTTTCCCTTCATTGCACAAGGAGAAAGTAGCTGTATATATAGTCCAATAGCCCACAACAGTAGTGGATTATCAGCTCATCTAGCATTATCGGAAGCTGTTGACTTGAGCCTTTTACAACTTAGCATATTAATATGGCTTTCCATTTATTTATTTATTTATTTATTTATTTATTTATTTATTTTTGTCTTTTTTTGAGACAGGGTCTCACTATGCAGTTCAGGCTGGCCTTGAGCTCACTTTTGTAGCCCAGGCTGGTCTCAAACTTGCACCAATCCTCCTGCCTCAGCCTCCCAAGTGCTGGGATTACAGGTGTGCGCCACCATGCCTGGCTGGCTTTCCTTTTATATCTTGTGCTTAGACTTTTCTACTGGATGGTTAAGACTAAGATAAAGCAAGACCTATATTCTATCCATTTTTAGGACAGGATATACTTTTTAAAAAAGAGTCCAGAATAATATAATACATGGACAGAGCCACAAAGGATTATCTCCTGACACTGAAAATCTTTTTTTTTTTTTTTTCAGGATTAGGGTTCAAACGCATGATCCCACACTTGTCAGTCAGACACTTGTGCCACAGAACTATCTCCCTGGCCCTTATTTGGAAAATTTTATGCAAGAGAAATATATCATACTCATTGCACAATTAAAATTTTTCTTTAGAATTCAAAGATAGTGCAAACAATTCACTTTACAAATGAAACTTGAGCTTTATCTGTCAAACACCAAGCTGTAGTTTAATATCTATCTAATAGGATGTCATGTTGAATTTCAATACGTCTTATGATTTGATGCTGCATGAAGACCAGAAATTGTTTTTGGCCTATATTATTTCATCTTATTTTTAGAAAGTAATGCAGGGTGAATTCAAATGTTGGAAACTGAAGATCAAGAAATTATCAACATCTAGGTATGTCTATTTCTTTTCCTTTTTTTTTTTTTTTTTTCAGTACCAGGAATTGAACTCACGACCTTACACTTGCCAGGCAGGTACTTGTGCCATGGAGCTATCTCCCCGGTCCCCAGGTATTGTTTTTTCTACTTGACTGAATGGCTGGTGAGGTAGCCAACAAATACGATGTGGAAAGTGAGATTCCCTGCAGTCAAAGTCATGGTTGCTGAACAGTATGACTCACTGAATACCACCAGGCCCTCAGCCTCCTTCATTGTCTAAGAAGTGCATCCATGTAGTAGGCATGAGAACTATGTAAGAACTGTGTGAAGATGCAGACTCTGGAGCCTCACTCAAGAAATTCTGGTTAATCTGGGCATGGTGGCACATGCCTGTAATCCCTGAGGCAGGAGGATTGGTGTGAGTTTGAGACCAGCCTGGGCTACAAAAGTGAGCTCAAGGACAGCTGGAACTGCATAGTAAGACCCTGTCTCAAAAAGACAACAGAAAAAAGAAAAAGAAAAAAAGAAATTCTGGTTAAAATAACCTTTGTCAGGACCCCATAATTTCCATTTTAAAGAAACTCTTCTGCGGGCCAGTGGGAGGGCTCAGCAGTCTAACGTGCCTGCTTAGGCAACTGCAGGAAACCATGGTTGGATCCCTGGCACCACATGCTGCACCAGCCCCATACCCCCAGGGCAGGCTGAGCCATCCATTAAAAAAAAAAAAAAGAGAGAGAAAAAGAAAGTCTTCCAAGTATTTTAGTATTAGTGGTCATTGACACTCATCTGAGAAACATTCAGACCCTAACTATAAGAAGAATGATGAGAGAGGTACGATGGTCTTCGCTCTAGGCTATATTATAGCTAAACATAGTGGAAGCGCTGGCTCATTTGGACAGCTGCACAGGAGCTAGTCAGAAAAGAAAATTAAAACAATGAAAAAGCATACATTATTATCCACTAAATGTAAGATTTACCTGTTCAAAATATAGGAAAAGATAATATCCACCGTAGCTTGATACAGAGATCCTTTAGTTATTTTATTACTTTAAACCAAGTTTTCTAGATCTTGAACTTTTTGCAAGGAAGATTTCTTACTTTTCTGTGATTTTCTGAGATACTATGCAGATTGTCACACAGAGAAATGCAGTGATATATGGCACATGTTAGTCTAAGTGAAATGACAATGATTAAAGTGGGTTTAGAGGGTTGTTGTAAAGATTACAATTATTATTCTTTTTTTTACTTTTAATGTATTTTTGTACAGAGTCTCACTAGGCAACTTGGACTTGTACTGATCCTGTTTTCAGCCTCCTGAGTGCTGGGATTATAAGCATGCATCACCACTCCCAGACTCGGTCACTGGCTCAGCTTGCCCAGGGCCTGGGCTAGAGCAGCATCGCTTGCCTAAGCAGGCTGTTAGTCTGCTGAGCTATCTTACTGGCTTCAAATTATTTTTCAAGTGCCTAATATATGTAGCACATTATAAGCATTGACTAAGTCGGTTTTTATTATGCCTCCTACCAAATTAGAAAAATGAAAAGTGACATATTCATGCACACATATATATGTGGAATATAACATATATATATATATATATATATATATATATATTCATATATACATATACATACATATATGTGTATGTGTGTTTATAATATGTAGGCATACTTATGAATGTACAGGTACAGTAAGTCACTGACTTAGCAACACTGGAGTTGTGAATTTCAAAGAAGCATAGAAGAATCTCATTTACCAATATTCTCCCGGAACAGAACTTGTTTATAAGTTGGGGACTTACACATACTACCTCATCTTTTTTCACAACTGTTAAGCCAGTACTCAGTCAAACTTAGCATCTGATAGTGGTGGTGAAAAAGTCTAACTCTGCTCGCCAAGCTTAAGAGTCCAGGCTGATGTGGGAGGCACAGATAGTGAAGGCTTTAAAGACTTTCTGCCACTGGCATATTTTCTTCTTGGGGATACAATGCCACCATGTGCCAAACTGTGGTATCATCTTCAGGTTTGTCTCTAACAGATCTGAATGTAAATCACTGATTTACTTGGTGACTTGGCATGTGTTTTGTAAATCCAATAGATCTAATTCTAGAGAAGTATTTTATTATTTTTTAATGAATTTAGCACAGGGTGGACAGGATGGACAGGGTCTCACTACATAGATTGGGCTCGTAGTGATCCTCCTGTTTTCAGCCTTCCTAATGGTGGGATTACAGGTGCATGAACCCAGTCTCAATCGGTCTCAGTGCACCTGGGGACAGGGCCTGCACAGCACCCTGCGGATCGAACTCCGGCCGCTGTGCTCTGCCAAGGCAGGTGCTTTGGTCTGCAGAGCTATCTGGCTGGCCCTAGTATTTTATTTCATTTTATTTTATTTTTTTGTCTTTTAGAGACAGGGTCTCACTATGTGGTTTAGGCTGGCCTTGAGCTCACTTTTGTAGCCTAGGCTGGTCTCCAACTTGCACTGATCCTCCTGCCTCAGCCTCCCAAGTGCTGGGATTACAGGTGTGCGCCACCATGCCTGGCTAGTATTTTATTTTAAATGACTGATATAAATAGGAGAAAAGACAAAGATTGCAATACATATATATATATATATATATATATATATATATATATATATATTTTTTTTTTTTTTTAAATTTTATTTATTTATTTATTTATTTATTTGAGACAGAGTCTCTCTATGCAGTTCAGGCTGGCCTTGAGTTCACTTTTGTAGCTCAGGCTGATCTCGAACTCACACCAGTCCTCCTGCCTCAGCCTCCCAAGTGCTGGGATTATAGGCATGTGCCACCATGCTTGGCTGCAATATATTTTAAGTTAATGCTTACAATTTTTTTTTTGTTAGGAGAACACCAAGATGGTAAAGTGATGAGCAGCAAGCACCTCTCTGAGAGGTGCCATCCAAAACTGTAATATAGAATCATGAGGAAGACAAGAAGCAGGGAAGTGAGGCCCCAGGACCCAGGAAAGCTCAAGCGTTAAGTTGAAGCCTGAGGAGAGGGTGAAGGGAGATGCTTTAGGGAAGGAGGAGGTGGTTGGCGATGCCTTCTCCCTGAGATAGTACTCACAGGGCCAGAGGAGTCATTCCACCCTGCGGACATATGGTGACTGCCAGAAAGACATAGCGGTGGAGAGGAGCAGCGCATCACGTCCGCGGACGTGATGCGCTGCCCAAGCTGGCCTTGAGTGCCGAGGGTCCAACTGTCCGGCACACAAGGGCGGTTGCTTGGGAGCCATCTTGGAGAAGGGCAGGCTGAGCGCAGAGCTCAGAGAAGCTGGTGGTTCCATCTCCGGCTTCAAGGTGGGCTGGGCCCCAAGGAAGGTGCAACGTTGGCTGCAGGCTGAGCCAGTCTGCTCTGGCCTGGAAGGGGCCGGCGTGCTGAGGTGATCCACTCTCCCGCAAAAGGGTACTACTGCAGGCTTTCAGGAATAAGCTAGCATGAATCGGGACCCCCCCACACACCGCCTACCAGTGACAACGTGAAAGTGGACTTTTTCTTTTCTTTCTTTTTTTTCCTTCCCTCTTGTTTACTTGTTGTTTAGTGCTTTTGTTTTGTTTTGTTTTTCCATTTTGGTTTTGGTTTTTCTCCCTTTCATTCTTTGATGTTGCATTTATATGCATGAGTGAGGTTTCTAACCTCTTTGTGGTTCCTGTTTTGTTCTCTTCTTTTTATCTCTTCCTTCTTTCTTTCCTTTGTCTGTTGCACCAGTTTCCCAAAATTAGCATGATCCTCCTTGTTATCTTGCCTTACTTTTATTAATTATTATTATTGTATTTAATACAAGGTCTACAGGGTCTATAGCGCCTCACTATGTAGATTGGACTCATAGTGATCCTCCTGTTTTTAGCCTCCCAAGCCCTGGGATTACAGGTGCAGTCTCAATCACCATCACAGCACACCTCAGGGGAGGGCCTGGCTCAACAAGCCTGGAAGTGAACCCTGGCTGCACTCTGCCTAAATAGGTACTTTAATCCGCTTAGCTCTCTGACCTTACTTTTAATCTTTTCCACTTCTCTATTTTCTCCTTAACCCAGTTTACATTTTAATCCCTGAGAGCAAAATTGACATATTAATGGACTTGTGTACTGCATATAATTTCTGATTTGTTTTAGATTTTGTTATATAACCACAAATCCAATTCATATCATTCTAAGTGATAAATTAATGGTTACCCCAGTTTGTCATTTTCTAGGCTATGTTACATTCTATTGGCATTGCTGATAGTACTATAGCCAAAAATGGCATAATTGCTCTAAAGAGCTACTTTTCCGGGTATGCCATGACTGATCACAGAAAATACTGTGGCACAGTGCCAAGGAACCAGAAGCTGGGCCAAACAGACAGAAACTTTTCATCCCCAACAAACTGAAGAGGTAGGATCTTACAACACACTCAATATTCAAATACCAGTTACATCTGAAAGATACCTCAGAGAAGTAGTCATTTCCTAAGGGTTCTAAGTAACAGTAGCAAGGTAACTCTCCATAGGCAATTTACAAGCATTATCCCAGGATTCAACTTAAAAAAAAGAAAAGAAAATGAGGAGACAAACAAGATGCAACCCAAAACCGGGGGCAGTGAGATGGGATGATCCAAAAACCACTAGCCTAGGCCTCTCTGAGGTTGTAATAAAGCAATTAAAAGAGGCTCTAGAAAAAAAAATCTAATCAGAAATAATTTCTCAGATAACTGCAGAAGTGCTATTCACAATGAAAGCCATGCTTAGTGACTCTAGAACAGACACAGACAAAAAAAAAAAAAAAAAAAAAAAAAAAAAAAAAAAAAAAAAAAAAAAAAAAAAAAAAAAAAAAAAAAAAAAAAAAAAAAAAAAAAAAAAAAAAAAAAGAGGAGTTTAAGAAAATTATGTAAACTATGAATGCTCAACATAGGAAAGAAATGGAATCCACAAGGCAAATTCCAGTAGATATCCAGAAGAATAAAAATTCCATGGAAAGTATCTGCAGCAGGGTAAGCTGCTGTGAGGAGAGAATCTAAGACAGAGAAAACAGGGTTGTGGTTAGTGATCATGTACAGAAAGACCTTTGAAAATGTCAAGAGACCAAGAAAAATCAATACAACAGCTATTTGATGAGGCAACATAGAATAACTTCAGATTGATTAGAGTCAGTGGAAAAGCAGGTGATAGCACAAAGTGATTTACAAAACCAACAACAGTTCACAGACATCATGGCAGAAAAATTCTGTTAGACAAAAACAATTTGCCATACAGATAAGTAAGATAAAAATATCTACAGCTAGTCATATCATAGTCAAGATTCCAGAAATTCAACACAGTAGAATCTTTTTTTTTTCTTTGTTTTTTCAGTACCAGAGATTGAATTCAGGACTTTGCACTTGCCAAGCAAACACTTATTCTACTGAGCTATCTCCCTGGCCCAACACAATAGAATCTTTTTTTTTTTTTTTTTTTTTTTTTATGGTACCAGAGATTGAACTCAGGACTCTCAGCTTGCCAGGCAAGCTCTTAGTCTACTGAACTATCTACCCAGCCCTACAATAGAATCTTAAAAGCTGTTTGGGAAAACAAACAAATTATCTATAAAGGAAGCCCAACAGAATCACAACTGACTTCCCAGCATAAGTCTAGAAGAGTTTGGAGGGAAAGATTTCAAGCTCTAAAGAAAATAGCCTCAACCCAAATTGATGGAACTCATAAAACTATCTTTGAAAACTTATAAGGAAATAACATAGTTCTATGACAAATAACAGCTGAAGAAATTTATGATCATCAAATCCACACTCCAAAATGTTTTGAAGAACATTCTAGAAAGAGATAACAAGAAATACAACTCCATGAATTCCAATACAGTGAATCCACCAGGCAGGGCAAACAATCAAACAAAATGAAGAAAAGGGAAAAAAAATGGGAGAGCTAATAACAGGAAAATAATATGACAAGGATAAGTCCACACATATCAGTTGTTATCCTCATTTTTTTTAACTTTGTCTATTTATGTTATGGCCAACCCAGCCTGCCCTGGGGTTGGGGCTGGTGCAGCATATGGTGCTGGGGATCAAACCGTGGTCCCTGTGGTTGCCTAAGAAGGTGCTTTAGACCACTGAGCTATCTAACTAGCCCTATCTTCAATATGCTAATGGTCTCAATTCTCAATTAAAAGACATAGATTGGCAGAATGAATCAAGACAGAAGATCTAATAATAAGATTCATACAAAAACAATTAAGAGAGGGAGAGAGAGAGAGAGAGAGAGAGAGAGAGAAATTCGCAGACTCAAGGTCAAAGGATAGAAAATAATACTCCATGCAATAGGACCACAGAAAAATCCAGGGGTAGCTATTCTATTTGTAAACAAAGTGAATTTCAAACCAAGACTAATTGAGAGAGGTGATTATGTCCTTGTAAAGGGAACAATCCAAGAGGAAGAGATAGCAGTCATAAAGATACATGCAGCAAACACTAAAGCACCCAGTTATATAAAACAAATATAAACAGGCATGAAAAAAACATATAATCCATAATATAATTGTATTGGAGGATCTCAATATACCACTGTCATAAGACACAGATCAACTAGACAAAAAAATCAACAACGAAATATTACAACTGAACCAAAATGTGTGAACAAATGGAGTTAATAGATGTCTAGAGTATTCCATCCTACAGTATCAGAAAATACATTGCTTTTTCTCAGCTGCACATGGGATGTTCTCCAAAATAGACTACATAATATCTCATAGAACATGCTTAAGTCCATGCAAAGGAACTGAGATTATCTCATGCATATTACCAGCCCATAGTGCAATGAAATTGAAAATCAATTGCAAAAGAAACCACAAGAACTTCATGAGCACATGGAAATTAAACAGCACCCTCCTGAACAACCAATGGATCACAAATGAAGTTGAAGAAGTAATTTGGTGGTTCTATAATTAAATTATGGTGGCAAGGCAACATACTGGAACTTATAGGCCACAATGAAAGCAGTCTCAAGACAGGAATTTATAGCAGTGAATATCATATCAAGAAAACAGAGGCAGGACAAATAAACAACTTAATGTGAACCTCAATTTTCTAGAGAAAGAAGAGCAGGTTAAAACAAAAGTTCGTATGAGGGAGGTAATTATAAAAATCAGAGCAGAAATTAACACATTGGAGACAAAAAAAAAAATTACAAAGAATCAACAAGTCAAAGAGTTGGTTCTGGAGGTGGGGAGATAGCTCTGTGGTACAAGTCCCTGCCTGGCAAGTACAAGGTCGTGAGTTTGAACCCCAATCACACACACACACACACACACACACACACACACACACACACAGTTGGTTATTTGAAACATTAAATAAAAATTGACAGATCTGTATCCAGCCTTATCAAAAACTAAATAAATAAAAAGGAAGAAAAGTCTCAAATCCACACAATTAGGAGTGAAAAGGGTAGAATCACAATGGACCATTCAGAAATAAGATCATCTCTACATACTTTGAAAACTTGTATTCTATTAAGATGGAAACTGCAGAAGAAATGGACAAATTAATTGATACATGCGAATTGCCAAAGCTGAATTAAGAAGATATAAAAATCATAAACTAAGATCAAACAATGAAATAAAAAACAAAATTAAAAACTACCAACAAAGAAAAACTCAGGCCCTGAAAGATTCATTGCTGTGTAAGAAAGTTAAAAAAAGATCTAAACCATGACTTCTCAAACTCCAATAAAATTGAAAGGAAAACAATACTCTCAATTCATTCCTGGAAGCATGCATTACTTTGATAACAAAACTGAAGAAGGGCCTACCTAAGGAAAAGAATTACAGGCAAATCTCTCTAATGAACATAGATGCAAAATTCCTTAGTAAGATATTGCTGAACAGAATGCAGCAAATCATCAAGAAGATTATACACCATGACTAGGAGAGATTCATCCCAGGGGTGCAAGGAAAGCTCAACATTCATAAATCAATGAATGTGATACACCATATTAATAAAGCCAAAGATAAAAGTCATATGATCCTTTCAATTGCTGCAGATAAAACTTTTGACAAAGTCCAGCACCCATTCATGGCAAAAAGAAAAAAACCCTACATAAAATTGAAATAGATGATCTTCATCTCAACCTGATAAAAACCATCTAGGACAAAACTACAGCCAACATCATACAAAGTGAACAAAAACTGAAAATTTTCTCTCAAAATCAGGAACAAGATAAGGAGATCCATTATCTCTACTCTTACTTAGCATAATCCTGGAAACTTTATACAGAGCAATTAGACAAGAGAAAAAGATGATAGGGAAGGAAAAACTTATCATTATCATTACTCGCAGATGACATGATACTTACTCTACACAAAAGATCTAAAGAACTCCAATGGAAAACTGATGGATTTAATAAGTAAATTCAGTAGCATAGCTGATACAAAGACAAGACTCAAAAATCAGCAGGTTTCCTGTACATAAATAACAAACTCACTGAGAAAGAAATTAGGGAACCAATACCTTTCACAATAGCATCCCCAAATTTGAAATACCTAGGAATCAATCTAACACAGGATGTAAAAGAAATCTTCGTTGAAAACTACAGTACTCTACAAAAATAGATTGAAGAGGATATCAGAAAATAGAAAGATGTCCCTTGTTCTTTGGTAGAAAGCACCAATAGAATGAAATTGACATACTCTCAAAACTGTTACACAGATCTGATGCAATTCCAATTGAAATTCCAACAGCATATCTCACAGAATCAGAGAAAACAATCCTAAAATTCATTTGCAACCAGAAAAGACTTAAAATAGCAAATGCAATTCTGGACAACAAAGAAGAGGGGGCAACCAAACTCCCTTAAATTATACTATAAAGCTACTGTGATAAAAACAGCATGGTACTGGGGAATAAAAACCAGGTGTGAAGATCAATGGAATAGGTTGAAAGATGCAGAAATAATTCCAGTCACACTCAACCACCTTATGTTTGACAAAGGTGCCAAACATTCACTGGAAGAAAGATAGCCTCCTTAGAAATGATGCTGGAGAAACTGGCTCTGCACATGCCAAAGAACAAAATTAGATCTAAATTCAAAATAGAACAAAGATCTGAACATTAAAACAGAAACATTAAATCTGCCACCTGATGGAATAGATAAAATTGTTGAAGATAATGGTGTAGGCAATGACTTTATGAGTAAAACCCCAATCACACAGGCACTATCACGAGGAATCAAGGGTTGGCCAAATAGCTCAGCAGATTAAAGCTCCTGCAAGCAGGCATAGGGACTAGGGATCCGATCCCCAGGCCTGCCATGCTGGCCCTGCCCCCCAGGGCACACTGAGATGGCAAATGATAGTGAGTGTGGTGGCACGTGTTTGTAATCCCACCTTTTGGGAGGCTGTAAACAGGCGGAGGATCATTATAAGTTCAATCTAGTACTGAAACCCTCAACACCCTATAGACCCTTCCCTAAACTACAAAAGAAAAAAAAATCAACAAGTAGGATCCCCTCTTGTTAAGAACTTTTACACAGGAAGAGAAACTACCAACAGAGTGAAGAGACAACCCACAATGTGGGAAAAAGTGTTTGCTAAGCGTTCCTCAGACTAAGGATCACTATTGAGAATATATAAAGAACTCAAAACATCAGACCTCCCAAATTTGAAGACCTAATCCAAAAATTGGCACCTGAGATGAATACACACTTCTCAGATGAAAAAAAAAAAAAAGCAAATGAATATGTGAAAAAATGTTCAACATCAGTTGTTATTCAAGAGGTGCAAATTAAAACAGCAGTGAGATTGCATCTAGTCCCAGAAAGAATGACTAGCATTAAGAAACCAACCAGTAACAAATGCTGGCAGGTATTTAGGGGAAAAGGAACTCTTCTTTACTGTTGGTTGGAGTGTCAGCTAGTGTAACCACTGAGGAAATCAATGGAGAAATTCCTCAAAATACTAGGACTGGAGGTCCCATTTAACTCAGCTATTCCCCTTTTGAATATTTTCCCAGAAGAATTTAAACATTGTACCAGAGCAATATATGTGTACCCATGCTTATAGCAGCACAGTTTGTATTGGCTAGATCTTTGAAACAACCCAAATGCCATCAACTAAGGAATGCACTACAAAGATGTGATATTTTTACATAATGGAATACTATTCAGCCATAAAGAGGAATAGGCTGGAGACTTTTACAGGTAAATGGATGCAACTCAAGACCATACTCATAAATGAAATAAACCAGTTGAAACAATGTGTAAACATTGTATTATCTCCATACTGTGAGAAGCTGAAGGAGTAAATAAGATGCAAAATGTACAATAGAGGGCCAGCAAGATAGTTCAGCAGTCTAAAGCACCTGCTTAGGCAAGCTTAGGCAACCATAAGGACCTCAGTTTGGTCTCTGGCACCACATGCTGCTTCAGCCCCACCCCCAGGTCAGGTTGAGCCAGCCATAATATAAACAAATAAATTTTAAAAGAAAATGTACAATAGATATTATAAAATGGGAAGATATTTTAAGGGGAAAGAGAAACCAGAATGGAGGAATGATAGTTACACTACTGATTTCTTCATTGAAAAGAAATATTTGTGGGCTGGGGAGATAGCTCAGCAGAATAAGCACTTGTTGGGCAAGTGCAAGGTCCTGAGTTCAATCCCCAGTACCAAAAAAGAAAAGAAAAAAAGGAAGGAAGGAATAAAGAGAAAGAAAGGAAGGAAAGAAGGGAGATAGATAGAGAGAAACAGTTGTGCTATAATTGTTTGGACAAATAATGCAAACATCTTGTGTTCTGAGTAATTTAAAAATAACTATAGGATCCAGTAACCAGTCCTGGCATGTCAGTGGAACCACCTAGGCCCACCAGAAACTCATTCAAGTCAGCAACAAGGCCCGGCATGTGAGGTGAACTTCATCCATCACACAGGCCTAGTGTGGAAAACTGCCGCAGAACTCCCTGCAGAGAGGCTAGAAAAAGACCCACCCAGCTGATCCAGGAGCAGAACATCTTGCTAGAGTGTCATAGCAGATTCACTTCCAAAGGCTGCAGCAAGGAGAAGTGGAGCTCAGTAGACAGATCTAAGCCACACCCACCTGGATGAGTTTGAACTTGGTAGGTCCAGATCTAGTGCTAAGGTAAGAACTCTACCAAAGTTCTACACCAAAGGTCAGAAGGCAGGGCTATACAAAATGACAAAGAGAAGGAGCAAAATATGCTCTCAGGACCCAAGCCCACCCAGAACAAATGCAAGAGAGAAAAGCATAGACGAAATTGGAAATCACATACCTGAAATCTCTGAAATAATAGCATCTGAAATAAAGAAACAACTGCAGAAAGGCATAGAGGAAATCAGATCATAAATAATATCTGAAGTAAAAAAAAGAAATGATAACTATTGTGAAGGAAGTACTAAGTGCTTCTAAAGAAGACACTGATAGGGGGCCTGGCAGGATGGCTCAGTGGTCTAAAGCACCTGCTTAGGAAAGCTTGGGCGGCTGCAGGGACCACGGTTCGATCCCCGGCACCACATGCTGCACCAGCCCTGCCCTGAGGGCCGGCTGAGCTGGCCATAAAAATAAATGAACAAACAGACAAATGTTGTGAAACAAGAAAATAAATAAATAAAATTCAAAAAAAAAAAAAAAGACACTGATAAAAAAATAGAGGAGAATAGAAAAATGATGGAATCCTTGAATGAGCAATATAGGAAAGTAATAGAATGCATGAAACAGATTCAAAGTGCTATACAGGAACTTAAAACCTCAACCACAAGATGTCAAAACCATTTCAAAGAAAGTAAAAATAGACTCGGATCTTAAAGACACCATTGCAGCTAGTGAAAAGTTAAGAAAATATCTCTTAAAAACAAGATGCAGGAAAAAATAATTCCACATCTGCAAGATGATGCAAAGATGAACAATGTAAGACTAATAGGCATCAATGAGAAACGAGGAGCAATACAAATTGTATAAAAAGATTATGGGCAGAAGTAATAGCAGACAGCTTCCCAAATATGGGGAAACAATTTGACATTCAGGTAACTGAAGCATATAGAACTGGAAATAACATTGATCCAATTAAAACCACACCCAGACATATAAAAATCAAGATTCAAGAAATTCAGCACAAAAGTACACTATAAGCCACTAGAGAAAAACAGATCACATTTAAAGGAAAACCCATTAGAATAATGGCAGATTTCTCTTTACAACCCATCAAGTCAAGAAGAGCATGGAGCAAAGTACTACAAGTCCTGAAAGAAAACCAATTCCAACCCAGACTGATATACCCTGCAAAACTCTTTCAAGTATAATGGAGAAGTAAACAGGACAAAGAACCACTAAAGCAGTGGTTCTCAACCTGTGGGTCGCGACCCTGGTGGAGGTCGAACGACCAAAACACAGGGGTCGCCTAAAGCCGCTGGAAAATACATATTTAAACCCATGCTATGCCATGGTGAAATGTTATTTATTGGAATTAGTAATTTGAAGTAACCACCAAAATTATTTTTTGGTTTGGGGTCACCACAACATGAGGAACTGTATTGTGGGGTCATGACATTAGAAAGGTTGAGAACCACTGCACTAAAAAATTTCATGACAACAAAAACAACCCTGCACAGTTTACTAAAAGACATTATAGACAGGGACCAAAATGACCACAGCTCCATCAAGGAGAATGGAAAGAACCCACAAAATATGGCAAACAATTAAACATAGGAGAAAAAGAGGTACACAGCAACATTCTTTCAACTATTCTTTTGTATACGGAAGCAGAGTATTTCCATCAGCATACTCTACAAATGGACTTCTCCTCACCCTATGGGTCATGATTCTGTCTGGGTCTACAGCGTGGATATCAAGGAAATAGTGGTGGTTCAGTCCCAGAAGTGACACCTGACCACCAGTAAGCATCATGGACACTGTCCATGTCCACAACATACTAGAATTTTGTGTGTTAGATGTTCTGGTCATATATCTACCATTCCAGTATTTATGTCATGTTTTTTTCTTAGTAATTTTTCAGTACCATGAAAACTTTTTCTTAGTTGATATTTTTGTATACATTAACCTATTCAAATACTATGTGAGTACTCTGAATTGATTACAGATTTGTACATATGATACACAATATTCTGACCTCTAAGTTGGACTCACAGTTTGATTTGAATTTTGGAATATTGTGTTGAAATATTTAATTTAATTTTAATTTATTAATATTTAATTAATTTTCTGAATATTATTTAATTATAGTTTTTATTTTATGATCTGTACTGCATCTTTGATTTATAATCTACTTATAAGGCATGGTATGATATTTTCTCCTAGTATTAGAAACTTTAGAAAGAAAAAAAATAAGATATATATATGTATGTATACAAAAGAGAGTTAGGATAGATGTACAGCTACTTTCTCTTAGTTCATTGAGAATAAGTTTGTGCCTGGGCTGGGGAGATAGCTCAGGAGAATAAGCACTTGCCTGGTAAGTGCAAGGTCCTGAGTTCAATCCCCAGTACCCCCCCAAAAAATGTTTGTACTAATATTGTTTAGAAAAAATATCAGACAGGTCAGGCCAGCAAGATGGTTCAGTGGTCTAAAGTGCCTGTTTAGGCAAGCTTAGGCAACTGCAGGGACCGCGGTTCCATCCCCAGCACCACATGCTGTGCCAGCCCTACTCCCAGGGCAGGCTGACCTGGCCATAATACCAAAAAAAAAAAAAATCAGGCAGGTCTTTATCTTGTCCTCTGAATAACTACTATGAAGACAACAATATGAACTGTATTAATTTTTGTAACCATCCTACTAACTTGTTTTGAAACTGTTGTTATTTTATATTTTTTTCATTAAAATGAACAAAAAACAAAGTAAAATAAAAATAATAACAGTGCACAATTAACTACATATATTAACCATTGCTATCCTCTTATTACTTGTGTTGAAATTTTCGGGTTGTTTTTCTCTTTAAAATAAAAATTTTGCTTCTTCTTCCTGTGAGCAGACTGAGGTGACCTGTGAAAATGGTTCACTACTCTCTCAACCCAGAAAGTCCCACAAAATCATGCAGATCAAGAGTCTCAAATCTTTGCATTCACTTTAAGAACATGCATAAAACTGCCAAGGCCATCAAGGGTACACATATCCAAAAGGCCACCCAGTATCTGAAGTATATCAGTGTGTGCCATTCCCGAGTTACAAGGGTGGAGTTGGCAGGTGTGCCCAGGCCAAATGGTAAGAGTCCATGGCCCAAAAAGAGTGCTGGATTTTTGCTGTACAATACTTAAAAACCCAGAGAGTAATGCTGAACTTAAGGGTTTAGATGTAGACTCTCTGGTTATTGAACATGTCCAGGTGAACAAAGCACCCAAGACGCACCACTGTACTTACAGAGCTCATGGCTGGATTAACCCGTTCATGAGCTCCCCTGCCATACTGAGATGATCCTTGCTGAAAATGAACAAATTGTTCCTCAACCAGAGGAGAAGACTGCAGGAGAAAAAGATATCCCACAAGACACTGAAGAAACAAAAACTATGGCATGGGAATAAATTAAGCATAAAATAAATACAAATAACATTTTCAAAAAAATGAAAATAAATAACATTTTTTTGCCCCCTGGGAGCTTTAACTTGTGAAGTATAATCAGAATAGTGAATATTTATTTATTTATTTATTTATTTTAATGAATGAATGAATTTTTTAAAACTTTTTATGTATGTATGTATGTATGTATGTATGTATGTTATGGCTGGCTCAGCCTGTCCTGGGAGTGGGGCTGGTGCTGTATGTGGTGTCAGGGATCAAACTGTGGTCTCTGTGGTTGCCTCATCTTGCCTAAGCAGATGCTTCAGACCGCTGAGCTATCTCACCAGCCCCCAAACAGTGAATATTTCAACTGTTTATAAAATTTATTACAGTAAAAGAAACAAAAAGAAACATTTCCATTATTCTCCCTTGTAATTCCCTCACTTGCTTTGAACACACTTATCCCACTGTCACTTCTTGTCACTTTCTACATCTTTTTTTTTTTTCTTTTGCACCAAGAGTTGAGCTCAGGACCTTGTGCTTACCAGGAAGGCGCTGTGCCACTGAGCTACATCTGTGGCCTTCTTGCCACTTTCTGAAGCAGCTCTGGCCTCCTCTTTCATGAGGGTCTGTAGCTGCACTGTCGTGGTGGTTTGGTGCCCTGTGAATTTTAAACATTTACCTTCTGTGGTTATTCTGAATTTGAGAAGATCTAGAAGTCACATGGTGCCAAATATGGTGCATAAGTGGAATGAAAACGCATTATAATGTCTTCAATTGACAGAACTTGCCTTATCAATCATTGATCAGTAGGGGATGATCAAAAATATGGTGAATGTTTACTTTAAAAATAACTATAGTAAAAACGCATCGCATTCCCTCCACTTAGAATACTCAGATTTCCTCCTCATATTGAACAGATTTATCCCCTCATGCTTGGCAATGTATTTTACTTTAACATTTTTAAACATAAACCTTTACTCTACCATCTGATCATCTGTTTGCTTTTTTTTTTTTTTTTTTTCATTTTTCGACTTTTATCTTCAATAAAGAAAGCATAACAAACCCAATTCCTCACATGCCCTCTACTGGATATTTGAGGTTAAACAGCAATAGTGTTGCAAAGTCACCAAAGTAATAACAGGAATAATGTTCAAAACCTTCTGTCAGGCAAAAATCAGCTACAACAATTCACCACTGTTGCCATCAGTTGTTTTCTGCCTAAAATGTGAATTTCCAAGTAAGCTCGCCCTGGTATGAAGAACTTGTTGGTCATGGGGAAAGCTGTGCATAGATGTGGCTTGTTCCACTGCAGCCTTCAGAGAGTCTCCGACGACAGCTGTGCTGCTTGCACTGTGACGGAAGAAGGCAGGGCCCGGGTCAGATATAACTTCTCCTGGCAGTTGGAACCTGCCAGGAGTTAGGGGCTGGGGTAGGATGGCACAGCCCGCTCTTCAAGAAATAATTTTAAATGTCAGTTGCTCCATCACACATAGAACCCCTTGGAGGGTGTTATGGTTTGTGTCTAGTTCCCCCAAAGCCTCATGAGTCATGGGGCAGAGACTTCTAGAATTTGAGACTTGATCCATGATCCACTGGGATTATGTGTTTTAGTACTGAGGAGATTATGGTCTGAGTACTGGTGAGAATTATAGATGTGGCCTGAGGCTAAGGCAGAGAGCCTGATGTAATTTAAAGAGAGACAGAGAGACAGATGCTCACTGTTGCTCTTTGCTCCCTTAGTTGGTCGGTTGCCTCTGTTTCGATTGTTGATGTTCTGCCGCCATGAACTGCAGCTCTCTGCCATGTGCCACTCAGCCTTGGGCCAGCCGAATATGGACTGAAACCTCCACAAACTGTGAGCTAAATAAACCTTTCCTTCCTTCATTTTGAGTGTCTGGTATTTGTCCCAGCAACGATAGAAAAGTAACTAAAATAGAGGGTGGGCCAAAGGGTCCTTTACTTAACAATCTGGCTTTTTAGGACCATCTTACAGAGTACACCGATTTCATCCCTCCTGCCTTTTCCTGGGGCTGTTTTTATTTTGTTTTGACTTTTACTAGTTGTGTTTGCAGTATATAACGATTGCATTCACTGTCAGGAATAAGTACTTGATCAGCACATGTGTATACCACATCTCAGTTCCCTCTGCCTGCCTTTTATTTCATACCTTTTTATTTCATTCTCTCTCTCTCTCTCTCTCTCTCTCTCTCTCCTCCCACATGAGTTTACAGTGAACTAGGCAAGCACCCTAACTGAAGACACCTAACCCAAATAAAGTAAGCTACCAATCTGAACACACAACGTCAATAACCCCATTTGCCTCTTCATCCCTTGTTCAGACTGGCTCGGCAGCGTGCTCATCCATGTATTTTTCAGGGCAGATACAAGGTTGCTGTGAATTCCTCCCCATGCTTTTGTTCCCTTCGCTCCCACGGGGCTCATCCCTAAGCCGGAGCATCCTTTGGTTATCACGGAAGTCTATCCATATTAGGATTTAGACCTAAAGTGTCCCCTCATAAAACCCATCATCTCAAAGTATGGGCGCTGCTGCTGGGACGGCGACTAGATCGCACATGCTCAGTCAAGGGAAGTTGGGTCTATTGCATCCAACATTGAATCCAAGGTGCTAGAAAAAGGTGGGTGTGTGACCCTGGGGACGCTGTCCCGCCCTCTGTGCTCAGCACCCTCTCGCGCTGCCTCCCGGCCTCGTGGCCTCCATCATGCCTTTCTACAGGACATTTGTGCAGCCGCGTCCGCGCTAGGGCGATCTCTGAGGCCGGTGGCCACTAGCTGAAGCCTCTGAAACAGCGAGCATAAATACACTTTCCGCCTTCATCATCTTAGGGTTATGATCTCAGGTATTTTTCAGGATGTTTCGAGAAAGCCGACTGACACAACCAGGATGCCCAGGAAAAAGAGAGCCTGATGACTCCGTGGTAGGCCTGGGCAAGATTTTCTTTATGGAAAGCCATGCCTGTTTCAACAAAAGTGCCAGTACCAGGTCTTTGATCTTCAATCCTATTACCTAAGACATAATTTATACTTGATTTAAAGTCTGTAAAACGTCTAATCAGGTCAGATCTGTATTTGCAGAAACAAACCAAGGGTCACGCAATGCCAGGGGCAGGCCCCGAGGGCCCTGGTGTGCGTCTCCCAGCAGGTGGCGGTGCTGCGGCTCCAAAGTTCTTAAGCGACGCGGCGCTGTAGAGGGCGGGAATCTGGCGAGGCCGCCTCTTGGCTGGCTCGAGTGCGGACCCTCTTCGGGAAAAGCTTGCGGTCCGGCTCCCAAAGTTGAATGTAGAAGTAAAGGGTCCTTAAGAAATCTCACTTATTCTCCTGGGAAAGAACCACATTCAGAGAACCATCAGCGTGCCTCGCATTGAAAACTGAGGCTTCGGTGCTGGAGAAATAGCTCCATGGCACAAGTATCTGCCTGGCAAGTGCAAGGTCGTGAGTTCGAACCCCGGTCCCGGAAAAAAAAAAAAAAAACACCAAAAAACCAACAGCTGGGGTCCCGGCCTCTCCAGGCCCTCCCGGGCCGCTCTTCCTTCTGTCTTCGCCTCCGCGGCCACATCGTAGGCACACCTTTCATTCGCTGGGCCCAGCGAGTTTCGCGACCTTGGTTTTATCAAAGGTAAGGAAGGAGGCTCTGCAGGGGGAGACGTGAGGGCCCCGCGCCGTGCACTCTCCCGCTGAAGGCGGAGGGATCCTTTGAGCCTTTCCCAGCCTTTCTCCCAGCCCCCAAAGGTCTGACCTGAGATCTTAGTGGTTCAGGATTTTCCCACCATCATTTGTCACCATAGTTATTTCCTAAAGAAATACAAGCAGTTTGCCCACGCTTAGGCGAAAGTGCAGGAGCGAAGGATTTAAAGAGAAAGCGCAGCGCTCTCCCTGCTGGCATCATCCCCCGCGCCTCGCCCCCAGGGCGCCGCCCACCTGCCCTGCCGAGTGGGAATTCTCCCTTACTACCCTGGCTGGCCTGAACAATAGCAATGACAGCGCTCAGTGACCCTTCTAGGTCTGTCTTTCTGTCATGAAGGTCCTGTTTGCTTGCAACTAAACGCAAGTCCCGGTCTTGGCAGCACGTCCGCGTCTCCCTGCTTTACTGGGGAAGCTCAATGATACGCAGGGGGCGCGGGATCCCGTACCTCTGGGACCACGGGCCGGTGGAAGTGGGGCGCTGTATGTTAGCCTACTGCGCTGTGTTTGCCAGGCGGAGGAGTCGGCACAGGCAGTTAGGCATGGGTCAACAAGCATATGGGCCTCTGCCTTACGTGTTCATGTTTCATCTTTAGTGAGCTTCCAAGTCAAATCCCTCAGACAGATGATCCAAAAAGAAATACGGCAGTAGCAAACGCAGAAACTACACTAGGACTAAAATTGTCTTTATACCAATAGCGCATTTTTAATGAGAACATTTATCAAAATGGTCTCTTAATGCTCAGACAGTATTTTTCTTCACTATGTATGATGCTTTGAGTTTGGAAACACAAACTAAATGAGAAACCTGTGAAAAGGGGTGTGCATAGGGTGACAGCCTCAGCCTACAGTGAATGAAAAGTGGGGAGCTCTTCACCTGGGAAAGCTGCAGCAAGAAAACTAAGCTAAGGGCTGGTGACATAGCTCAGCGGACCAAGTGCCTGCTTGGCAAGCACAGGTTCCAGGGTTAAATCCCTGGTCCTGCACACTGCACTGGCCCTAACGCCAGGGCGCGCAGAGGAGGCTACCGAACTAGGTCATGGAGTCTGGGCGTGCTGTTAGCCCAGCGCTGGGGAGGCTAAAACAGAGGGATCACTATGAGCTCCAACAGTGAGACCCTGTACCAAATACAAAAATGAAAAAAGAAAACTAAACGAGATTCTCTATTTGCCAGGACAAGTTAATTGGGATTTATGGCATCTTTTTCTTTCTTATCGTAAAAGTCTGCAATATGTAGTGTCTGATTGGCGTTGTCTATTTGAAATTCTCTGTCACATTGTTTAATTTTGCCACTTATGATTCGTAGATAAAAAATTTCAGTCCATTCAAAAGCTAATTTTAAAACCTACAGCTAAAGAATAAAAACTTAAGAAAGGGGGTGTTGGGGCCTGGCAGGATGGCTCAGTGGTCTAAAGCGACTGCTTAGGAAAGCTTAGTCGGCTGCAGGGACCGCGGTTCAATCCCCGGCACCACATGCTGCGCCAGCCCTGCCCTTAGGGCAGGCTGAGCCGGCCATATAAATAAATAAATAAACAAGCAAAAGTTCTGAAACAAGAAAAAAATAAAATAAAAAATAAAAAACATTAAAAAAAAAGAAAGGGGGTGTTACATAAAATAAATCTTAATATAAAATTGATGATAAATTAACACATGGGTTTACTCTTATTAGTGATTAATGCTGACTGAATTAACAGCAAATTTATGGAACAATAAAATGAAAAGTAGTATAAAATTAGGTGTGAAGGTAGAACAATGTGGCTTAGGAAACCCAGAAATGAAGCTGTTCCCACCTGCCCAGTTCTGTGGTGTTGATGCACAGAGAAGGGAGAAGGGGAAAGGATGCCCCAGTTTTCTAATCCGTGGTTTCGAAGTTTTCTTAAGAATCCTGCTAATTTGTTTCATTTATGCTACTAGCTTCTCTGTGTTCCTGGAAAAGGAGGTCCGTGTGCTATTATCCCTTCTTCCTAAGAGAGGGTGCTTTTGTCAGGGACTTGTACCCTAAGTAACATTTTAGCCATACTTTTAGGACCATGACGCACAGCATATCGTTATTCTCTATTATTTTGTTATGAAATTGTGTTTATTTTACAAAAGTGAAAAGAAATATCTACTTTAGTGTCTTATATAATCCACATAAATAAACAGAGTATGAAATTCCCCAGGAGAATAACACGATTTTTTTTTTTTGTGGGACCAGGGTTTGAACTCACGACCTTGCACTTGTGCCACAGAGCTACCTCCCCAGCCCCAATAATACAATATTCCGAGGTTAAGTTTCTCCAGTATAAAACTGAGTACCAGAGCCCACAGGCTGAGCTGTGGGCCAGGGTGGCTCCTGGATGACACATCTTCTGAATGCTCAAATAAAGGTGCATCGTTTGCATGAGAGACTGTTCTGTCATTTTCACAGAAGTTGAGTCATGCCAAAGCTCTAGGTCATTAAAGAATGAAATCACCTCACCTTGCACTCAGGATCTCCAGGAATCTGTTTGTTCTGCGGTACCAGGGATTAAACTCAGGGCCCTGCACTTGCCAAGCAAGCGCTTATTCTACTGAGCTATCTCCCCAGCCCCCTCCAGGAATCTTGTAAAGGCCCTGCGGTGCCCAGTAAGCAGGAAGGCTGGGCCTGCATTGGCCGTAGAGGGAGCTGATCTCTGCCTCAAGAGAACATGCCCTGAGCTCTCCCTGCTGTCCCTGAAACTGTGCATCCTGTGGGAAATACATGCAGCCACAGGCCACATCAGGAAGCAATCCTCATGAAGGGTTGCTCCAGCAGCCTTGGGAGCCAGCTAGGAATCAGCTCCACTTTTGCTCCATCCTGCCAGGGTTGGTGACCCTGACTGTCAGCCATCTGAGCACTCACTGCAAATCTGCCAGCAGAAGCCAGCATCTCTGTGACCCAGGCCTGACACACTCGGGGCCCTACTGACTTTTACCTGAACTTTTGTCAGTCCATACTTTTGGGGGATTTGTTTTGTTGTGTTTGCTTGTTTTATACAGGAGAGTGAATGCAAAGCCTTTCCACTGAGCTACATCCTCAGCCCTTTTCTTTCTTTCTTTCTTTCTTTCTTTCTTTCTTTCTTTCTTTCCTGACTGGCTGACTGACTGACTTATTTTTTGAGACATGGTCTTGCTGAGTTGCCCAGATTGGACTCACACTTGTAATTCTCCTGCTCCGGCTTCCCAGAGTGCTGGGATTCCCAGTGTGAGCCTCCATGCCTGGCCTGTGTTTATTCCTACAGCAGCCCCTCCCAGGGGCAATTAGCTGAGGAAGGGATAAAGGAATTAACGGACTCCATAGGAGCTATCAGAGTCTCTGAAACACTCCACCTGGGACCACATCGCATTGGTCCTCAAGGCTGACCCAACAGGTGGGGTAACTGCCAAGATGGCCCCTCAGATCACCGCAGTACCCAAGCTGTGTAGACAAGGGGCAAAGACTCTCGTGATTACAGTTAAACCAGTTTCTAAGCACTGAGGGTGCTACTCAGTGGCAGAGCCCTGACCTAAGAAGCACAAGGCCATGGGCTTAATCCTCAGCAATTGGAGATAAAATAAAAAACAAAGGAGAAAAGATTCTGAGAAGCGCTTTATACCCACACACTAAGGCTCAGTAAGACCTTCAGCTCAATATACGTCATAAAAATGTGTTGGAACTTTATTGTCACAGTTATTATGTTGGGTTGGGTTGTATATAAGTGCTTCACTTCGTGAGAAATTATCAAGCTCTTCACTTAAAATTTTATACATTGCCATATATTTTTATAAAAGTTATTTGAAAGGCAAAGGATTGTTCTAGATATGAGGTCAAAAATTATAATCTACAACCCAACCCTGCCACCTATTCTTTTGTATGGTTTATTAGCTATTGATGTTTTATATATTTTAACTGGCTGAGAAATCACAAGAAAAATAACATGTTGTGGCACTGAAAACTATATGAATTTGTTGAAGCATAGTTACATTTGTTCCTTTGCATATTATTTATAGCTTCGGCTATTTTTACATTGTAGCACAGGAAAGTTCCTACAACAAAGATAACATTGTTTGCAAAGCCTAAAACATTTATATTAATAACATTATTTATACTAGTGTATCAGTCAGTGTTTGACTAGAGAAACAGATATAACACAAGATATACAAATGTGTAAGAAATTACAAGACTGGCTTACCAGTGGTTGTCCATTCAGCTGGATGAAGATACAGTGCAGAGAATGTCTGCATGCTGGAGATCAGTTTTCAATTTGAAGTTTGGAGCTCACTGTAGCATGCTGTGCAAGTCTGTACCAGGAAGCCGATGGCTCTGTGAAAGAGGGCTGAAGAATCTATGCTAGAAGGCTCAAGGAGCTGAGGCACAAGCTCAACCATCCATGCTAGAAGCCAGGAGATGATGTTCAAGCTGAAGCCTGGAGCTCCTCCTAAGAATAGAAGCAAGTTCTGCCTTTCTCATTTCCCCCTCCTACTGTCCAGGCAATGAGCTGCCCTTGAGTGGGAGCCCTACACCCTAGGAGATGGAATTGCTGATCAGACTTTGTTAAGCTTTTAAACTTCTCAGGTTGACACAGTAAACCATTACAGTACCATACAAAAATCTATATTTATGTCTGTCTTAAACAGAAGATGTTTATCCACCTTTGTTCTGACTAAAGGACAAAGGACATAGTTTAAACAAATACTGTGTATGATTCTTTTTTTAAAAAATATTATGGCCGATTCAGGGTGCTCTGATATTTAAAAATATTTAAAAATAGTACGGCTGGCACAGCATGTGGTGCTGGGGATTGAACCACAGTCCCTGTGGTTGTCTAAGCTTTCCTAAGCAGGCACTTTAGACCACTGAGCCATCTTGCCAACCTGTGCATGATTCTTGATGGACCCAAATTCTCAAAAAGAAAAACAAAGTGTAACAAAATGAGTAGCATTTTGGAAGCAACTTGGAAAATAAGAATATGTTCTGTAAAACTCAATAATTATTTTATTTATTTTCTTTTTTTTAATTGTCTTTTTGAGACACAGTCTCATTATACAGTTGAGGCTGTCCTTGAGCTCACTTTTGTAGCCCAGGCTGGTCTCGAATTTGCACTAATCCTCCTGTCTCATCCTCCCAAGTGCTGGGATTACAGGCATGAGTCACCACTCCCGGGTTCAATAATTATTTTGTAACAATGTTAAGTGTCCTGGTGTAATAGTAACGGTGTGAATTCATAGGATCGTCACGTAGGAGATACATGCCAACATATTCAGAGCTGCAGGGGGAGCATCTGCAAAGACCTTTCCTTGAAAATAGATGGAGAATATATGCAAAGAGCAAATCAACTTATCACAAATGGGATAAAATGTTAACAGACAGTGGATACAAGCAAAGGGTACAGGGTATTTATCTTACTGTTCTCTGGACATTTCTTTAGGCTTGACATTTTGTAGAATAAAATGTTTTGGGAAATAAATACAGTAACAGTTTTCAAAGAAATCCCCAGTCAGGCTATCAAGGATGGCTTGGTCCAATCAGATAAGAGGCAGGGCTCGAGGGCAGTGTAGAAACCTGCTCAGCGGTTACATGTTAGCGTTGACCTCCGCCTGCGCTCCGTGCTCAGCATTTCAGCCTTCTGAAATTCTCTCCATGTATTTTTTTGTTTCTTCTGAGCTGATTCGGGATTGCAAGAAGTTTACCAAAGATTTATTTGTGACTTGATCTCCATATTTGAAGCAAATGTGCTGGTGTTTATCCTGCCTTTCCAGAAACATTATGAAGTTACTTCCCACATCAATGTAATTGTGGGTTTTTTCCTAGTAGGTTACATAAATTAATCATTAAATATTTTGCTTTAAATAAATTTTTATCATTTATTTATTTGGTATAGAGCTTCACTATGTAACTGGGACTCACAGGGATCCTCCTGCGTCAGCCTCCCCGATGTTGGGATTACAGGTGTGCACCACCATGCCTGGTTTCAGTGGCTGGCACAGCATGCTCAGGGTTGCCAGGCTGGCACAGCTTGTGGCACAGGGGACTGAGCCTGCGTCCTTGTGCATGCCAGGCAGGTGTTTAGACTGCCAAACTATCTCCCCAGACTTCATTTTGCTTTTTTAAGAATTAATTTCTTGATTGAGTGTGTTGGCATGCACCTATAGTCCCAGCTCTCCAGAGGCTGAGGCAGAAGGATCAGTGTGAGTTGGAGGCCAGCCCAGATTATATAGTCAGTCCACAGCCAACCTG
The DNA here is from genome assembly GCA_004027025.1 of Myocastor coypus. Lineage (NCBI taxonomy): Eukaryota > Metazoa > Chordata > Mammalia > Rodentia > Myocastoridae > Myocastor > Myocastor coypus. Next base: position 49,711 of record PVJA010012856.1, read on the forward strand.
AACTACATAGTGAGTTTCTGTATAAAAAATAAATTAATAATAATAATAATAATAATAATAATAATAATAATAATTTCTTGAAGATGTATTATCTCTGTAATCAGCAAACTCGTAATTCACCCATAATAACCAGTCAATGCCCCAGTGAACCTCTGTTTGATTGGTGCACTTTTGTGGAATTTTTCTTTTCTAAATCGTTCCTCTGTCTGTTGGGACTGTTTTTGGAGTTTAGGAACCGGTTTGCCTTGGAAGTTAGCTCATGGGTCAGTGCAAGCTTTCAAATTCCCCACTTACAGACCAACCATGCAGGGCGGCGTCTCTGGAGTGCAGTCAACGTAATGACCCCTCCTTAAACTGGGCCCTGCCACGTGCTTGGCTCACCATACCAGAAGATCTCTTTCATCACATTCTTTTGTCTCTGGCTGTCAAGCACTGAGTGTGCAGGCTGTAGCTTCTCAAGAAAACCAAAGTGGCATTTACTTTATTAAGAGAGTTGATTATCTCTTCAAAGCAAAAATGTAGATTAGAAACAAATTACTGTATTCTTTACCCATTGGCTAAGAGTTAAACAACTCCCCAACTGTCACAGAAAGAAATGCATGAACCAGTTTCTAAAAATAAAATTGGAAGCATTTGGGTTGCTACAAACTTCATTCCAGGAAAATGAGTTATGTGAGTGTCTTAGATTGTATTATGGAAGTTGGAGATTAAAATGATTTTTTGGTAGACATCGTGTCAGCTTCCCATTTGAATCAGTCTAGGGTGAAGCTGAATAGAATTATAGGGAGAAAAAACGGATGACAATTACCAGAAGCCAGAAGCCAGGCATTGCCAGTAATTCTTTTTTTTTTTTTTTTTTTTTTTTTTTTTTTTTGTCTTTTTGAGACAGGGTCTCACTATGCAGTTCAGGTTGGCATTGAGCTCACTTTTGTAGCCCAGGTTGGTCTTGAACTTGCACTGATCCTCTTGCCTCGGCCTCCCAAGTGCTGGGATTACAGGCGTGCGCCACCACGCCCGGCAGCCATACCTTTATTATTATTTTTTTTTGGACTTTTTGAGACAGGGTCTTGCTATGCAGTTGAGGCTGGCCTTAAGCTCACTTTTGTAGCCCAGGCTGGTCTTGA